>JAGFNX010000564.1:0-116750 GCA_017657125.1 Scopulariopsis brevicaulis
GGTTAGGATTGTGGGCATGGGGGCTGAGAGGGCGGTTCCGGCTACTGGGGCGGGGTATGCTGCTGTCGGTGATGAGGATACGAAGGGAGAAAAGGTTTTGAAGACAGGAGAGAAGGAGGAGTTGAGGGCTGAGAGCGGGAAGCCCGCTTCCGTGACCGGCTCGCGAGACAAGAATGGGAAGGGCGGGAAGGAGGTCGTGCAAGAGGAGAGGAGGGTGAGGGCGAGTGAGAAGCGGGCGCTGGTGAGGAAAGTGGCTGCTGACGCCGTGGACATGGTTCTCCCTGTTTCTGTGCTGGAATGGGTCGAGATTCAGCCTGTGGTTGTGGGGCTTGCAATGTTTGCCTCGACGGTTGTGTCGGGGTATGATGTCTGGAAGGGGGTTGGTGTCCAGGTAAAGGCGTCGAAGACGAAGGCGTGAAGGCGTTTTCAAGGTGCTGTCGGGTGGTTTTCGGGGTTGCAGCGGGTTGTTCATGTTGTGCTACTTGTAGATGACGGTAGTTGTTTGCGAGGCGTCGGAATTAGATGGTGACACATCCATCGACTACAATAGCCATTCCATTTCATTTCATATTTGGCCAAGAATAGACAGGAGCGTACTATGTAACTCAGACGGCCATGCTGCATGATCTCTCATATCCCGGAAATCTCTCTCACCAGACATGCCCGTCCACGCATCCACACGCATTCACACACCGACACCCACCCTACCGCCGTCCCGTAACCATAAACTTCCCCGTCCCAACCTCCACCCTCCACCCCTCATTAATCAACGCCGCACAAACCGCCTGCCTCATCCTCGACACGCCCCCCTGAGAATGCCTCCCTATCCCCGTAATAACCGTGAACCCCCTCCTCGCCTCCCTCGCCTTATACTCTCCCAAGCTATCATACCAGTTCTTCACTGCCCCCTTTGCAATCCCCACACCATCCCGCACCGTCACCCCGTGCAGGTCAATACAATCCCGCGTCCGCCGCTCAGCGACAAGTCTGTGTGCGGCCTGCGAGCTCGCCGCGGCGGCGTGGAGCCCGTTCTCACGCGCGCGCTCGGCGTAGACGGCCGCTGCCTGCCGGTAGAGGTGGTTCGAGCGGCCCTTGCGGACGGCGTGCGCGGCGGCTGCGGAGGCGGAGAGGCGCGCCTGTTCGTAGCTTGTGGCCTGGGTGCGCAGGGAGGCGGACGAGAGGCCGTTTAGCGAGGCGGCGCTGCTGTATGCGTCGTTCGTCCCCCGGACGTTCTCCTTGCCCACTCCGTTCTTCTTAGCCGTCACGGCTGTGAAACCGTCCTCTACCTCGTCCTCGATGGGGGTGAGGGAATATGACACCGCGAGCGGTCCCTTGACCGCCTCCGCCGCGAAGTGTTTCTCTAGGAGCGCCGCGACGTCGTCCGCCCACTGCGGGATCGCGTCGGCAATCTGCACCGTCGCGGAGAGATACTCGGCCGGCACGCTCTTGTGCTTCTTCTGCAACTCCTTTACGCGCGCAGACGCCGCGTCGCCCTGGGCTTCTACGCCCTGCGAGATGAAGGGGTCAAGAAGAGCGACCGTCGCCTTTTCGCGGGAGCGCTTGTTGCGATGGTAGGCATCCGCGACGGACTCGAAGGGGAGGTTTAGGCGCTCGGTTATGTACATGATGTTGTTGACGGCTGGAGTCAATGTTAGTCACTGGGCGAATGTGGGGTTGCCGCACGCCGGGACTTACAATCCGCCTCTCGCTCAATCTGCTTCTCACGCGCGGCGGCGGAGGCCTGAGCGCCCCCCTTCCTGCGCTTCTTCTTCCCCTTCTTCGTCACGACTTCGTACTCCTCCTCATCCTCTGGTCTGAAGAAAGCATCAATCGCCTTGGATTTCACCTCTGTAGACTGGAGGTACTGGAGCGTGAGAAGACGGTCGAGAGCAGCCTGGAAATCGCCCCCTTCCTCCTTGAGCGACGCATCGACCTGGCTCTGCTTCAGACTAGGAAACATGAACGCCAGCTGCTTGTTCTTATCCTCCTCGCTCGAATCGTCGAACGAGACGATGCGGGGGACAAAGGCGTCGTCGTCGCTCTCCCCGCCGGTAAAGCTTGTGCCGCTGCTGGTGAGAGACCCTAGCGCCCCGCTGTTGTCCTTAGTCTGACTCGTCTCGCGGCTGCTCTTGGGATCGGTTAAGTCGTCCGTCGCGGAGTCCCTCTGACCCGTCCCGAGGCCGTCCGGGTTGAAGCCCGTGGCCTCCTCCACCTCTGCGTGCTGCGCCAGAGACGACAGGACGGCGCGGACGGACTCTCGGGACTCTTCGTCTTCTAAGTCATATTCGCTGCTGATTGCGAGGACCAGGGCCTCGTCCAGCTTGACGCAAAATTCGTCCTGCAGTGAAGTGTCAGCTTTTGTGTCTAGCGGACATATAGGCTGGCGTCCCGGACAATCGCCGACGGAGGTCCTCCGTCCCACGACATCGGGGGAAGCGGGGGAAAGGCAGGGGTCTGCCAAGGGCGACACAAGGGGTGAGACTGACAATGAGTGTCTGGCTCATAGCGCTCAGACCCATGGTAATCTTTGTGGTACGCGGTGTAGAGAAATGGTCGGAGGGGGTTGTTCCATGATATCAGTGCTCAAAGGTTGGATATGTGTGATGGGAAGAGTTCGTATGGGTGTCCTTTGGTGGTCACGATAAGAGTATCGGAACCTGGCTTGAATGTGCGCGTTCACACCAAGAATAGCATATACAAAGATGGTGATGCCTTCGCTCTAACACGTATGAGGGGCTGAAGGAGCTCCGATGTGGACGTGGATGTGCGATTTTATCCAGATTTGATCACAAGCGGGGGTACATACTTGTACTGAGGGGGCAGCTTGGAGGACATGATAATCTAAAGGGGAGAATTAACAAAGATTTATGTGGGTTAGGGTGAACTCGAAATTCGGATGCTCAGTTCTTCTCTCAAAGAGCGTTATCAGTCTCACATGGGTTGGCAATGAGGACGATACCCCTCAGCATGAGGAAGATTGAAAATCACACTGGGTTCATGAATATTCCCGATATTTTGATATTGGGGGTCATCCAGTTCCGGTTAGTCATCCAATTGGGCGGGAAAGCGGATCTGAAGCCCGAATGGCATCTTGCTTTGTCATCGGAAGAGGGCCAAGTATAAGTACCCAGGCCGAGGCCCATCTGGCACATGGTCTTAGTTCCATCAATGTGATAATAATGCCATGGAGCAACCTTGAAGCGGACTTTGGCTGCTGCCTGTTTGCATATGGTGACTTTTGAGGCATCCCAGAGCTCCATGGACATACCGGTCAACAAAAAAATAGCCAATAAGAGCAAGAGTCCAATAGCGTCCCCGCAATGGCTGTCACTGCATCGTCTCTGGTTCCTGCTCCGTTCCTGTGCCGGTGGAGTCAGAGCCCATCCGCTGCGATACCCTGTCAATGCATCCCGGACAAGGCGGAGGGTACGTCACGGCCGACCCCAGCCTTGATTTGTCGGCCTCGCAGCCCCAGGTCCGGATGGTCCGAGACCTCCGCCGTGTCAGTACCACTCGCGCGCGCTATCCCATGACCGAACTAGTCGAGGTACCCCCGAAGTTAAACCCCTCCACATCCCCAACTGTGGTTCTTGCTTGTCCTGCATCATCGCACCTTCCCGCCGCCACCGTTGTCGTCGTTGGTATCAGGCAGTAGTTTTCGGCAAGAGCTTCCTCCATCCGGTCCCCACTTCGTCGTTTCATTCGGCCGGTGGACTTGTGGCCCGTTTCTTTGCTAGGATTGCCTTGGGATTGCACGACAGTTGTCCGACCTTCACCACTCGCCCATTATCTTTTCCAGGCTGCCACGGAATCCTTACCTCACATATATCTATCCTCATGAGATATCGCCCACACTAACTTGCCTTCCACTCGTTGTACCGACTTCCCATGTCTGTCTATCAAGCGCCACCCGACATGGCCAAGTTTATCAACTATCCGGAACCGCAGCTCGGGTATGTACGCCTTACAAACGAGCAGGCTCCACTCCTGGGTACGTGACACACTGCTAACACGAATGCCCAGCCCCGAAGTACCCTACGAAAATGACAAGGCCCAAAATCCGTCCATCAGGGGAGCTCTGCTTATCCTGGCGGCCTATGGGTACGTTTGCCCCGGGAGGCGGCGCGCCTGGATCCACCGACGGAGTACTAATAGTAGGACAGTGTCGAGTCCCTGGAGTGGGTGAGGACTTTCGCATGGCGGAATGCCGGCTTCGGCGATCTTCGAGACATCCGCCATGAACTCGAGGAATACGAACCGCGGTATGATCCAACGGTCGTGCCCGTTCTCAACCCTGGCCCCTCCGAGAAGGAGAAGGAGGCGGGATCTACGACGCATGCGAGCACACCCAGCACCAAGCGTGCCAAGGCATCGGGCTATTACAGCGTGGCGGACTACCACAGGCTGTATCTCTCGGGAGAGATCACCCCCATAGCCGTCGCAAAGGCGCTGCTGCCGCTCATCCGCCGAGATGTCGAGAACCCGAGCCAGTACTCGACTGCTTGGTTCGACACCAAGGTGGAGCTGGTCATGAAGGCTGCGAGGGCGTCGACGAAAAGATACAAAGAGGGGAAGCCGCTGGGTCCAATGGACGGCGTGCCGACGGCGATGAAGGACGAGTATGACATCGACGGGTACCAGACGTGCCTTGGATCTCGAAATGATTACACGCCCCGTCCGACCGACGGCTCGAGTACGACCAGCTGGGCCGTGAGGAAACTAGAGGAGGCCGGCGCAATCGTCCTTGGAAAGCTTTCCATGCACGAATTTGGATTGGGTACGTTTTGTCGCCGTCGTCATGCGTGGCGCCATCTCGCCTTGACGCTAACTGCTCGGTAGACACTACTGGTAACAATCCCATCTACGGAACCCCAAAGAACCCCTACAACGACAACTACTACACTGGCGGCAGCTCATCCGGGAGCGCATACGCCGTCAGCTCCGGCCTCATCCCGATCGCCCTCGGGAGTGATGGTGGAGGCAGCATCAGAATTCCTGCGTCCTACTGCGGCGTATTCGGTCTGAAGCCGAGCCACGGCCGGGTATCTTTCCGACCCGGTCCGAACCACAGCATCACCTGCGCCGTCAATGGACCCATCGCCGCCGACATTGCAAGTCTCGCGGCCGTCTTCGAGATCATTAGCAAGCCGCACCCAACATCCGGCTTCCCGCACCCTACCGCCTTTGCCGTCCCCGACAACCCGCATCGGAACAAGGTGATCGGTATCCCCGAGGACTGGTTCGCGCAGGCAGAGCCCGGGGTTCAGAAGCTCTGCATGGCAATGGTGGACAGGCTCGTTGCCGAGCACGGCTACAGGAGGGTTTCCATCAAAATCCCGTTCCTGCCCGAGGGCCAGATCGCCCACGCGCTGACGATCCTCACGGACGGCGCAACCCTGTTGCCGGACACGAAGAACCTCACGCCGGGAAACAAGATCCTGCTTGCGCTTGGCCGGATGACGCCGTCTACGGACTACCTCCTTGCGCAGAAACTGAGGGCCCTCCTCATGAAGCACCTCTCCTACCTCTGGAAGACGTACCCCGGGATGATCATCGTCACGCCCACGACGGCCTGCGGGGGCTGGAAGATCAAGACGGAGGCGGAGCTGACGCACGGCGTCAGCGACGGAGACAAGACGATCATGTCGATGCTGTACGTGTGGCTCGCCAACTTCTGCGGCCTCCCCGCTGTCAGCGTGCCGGCGGGGTACCTCGTTCCCGAGGGCCAGACCAACGAGGGGCAGGTGGCGGACTGGAACACGGAGGGAAAGGTGGCGGTCGGCCTCATGGGCACCGGCGAGTGGACGCAAGAGCATAACTTGCTGCAGTTCGGCGTCGACGCCGAGGCTGTCGGGTCCGATGTGCGGGTGAAGCCGCCGATCTGGGTGGACATCGTGGAGAGAGCGCGGGAGGAGATGAAGGCTATGGGCCAGCCCGACGTTGAGGAGCACTAGGCGAAATGAACGCGACGGGCTGGAGGCAGGTCTGAGAGGTGGATGCGCTTCTGTGGATGGAGGCTTTGTGGGATGGGAACTGGGGGACGTGGGTGCTTGATATCGTAGAGAGGGAGTTTATTCTGTCGACTGTTTGGAATAGCTTATGGATTAGACCTTAGACATTAGCGTTAGCAATACCCCTACGTCTCGAGGCTGGTCGGCTCCGTCATGTTTCTCAGTTCAGTGTTCTCCGTTGGGAAGTCCGGAGTGAAATCACGTGATCTCCAGCCACTAAAAGTACATGTACATAAACTTCCCCGCAGTTTTGCGGGTAGTTTAAGGAATGGTACCATTGCACGGACCGAGTCTCCCGCCACATGACGCAGCTGCCCATGACGGAAGCGAACGGTGGACCAACCTCGCAGGCGACAACCCAGAACGACCATCACCCAGCGCAAGTGGTGCCAGATTCGACATTCCTGGAACGACGGCCCTCGGAGTCACCGGCCTTTTTGCAGAATTGGCCTAATTACTCATTGCGACGAACCCCGGTACCTACTGGGGATTCACTGGGGCGACCGACCCGCCGCGCCGACCGTAGTGGGAACGGAAGCTTGGAGCTCTGGGTGCGCATTCGCTTCGCTACCTCGAGACGTCCACGGATTTGAACCGACGAATATAATATCGACTTGCCTTCCAGGTTAATCCAATCGATTTGTTGACGACGCTTTTCCACCGCTGGACCCACGGTCCATCGACAATACTCCACGCATCACACGACGGGATCCCGAGAGGGGACACGATCAACCTCTCGCCGCTTCTCTGCCTTGAGCTGGCCGGCAAAGATGAGGTCGCTTTCCGCCGTAGCCGCGGGGATGCTGCTCCTAGCTGGACTAGGAGCCGCGGAACCCCACACACCCAAGCATGAGGCCGGACGATGCTCGATGCGCGACCACTGCGGCTCGAAGAGCTGGTTCGGGAAGCAGCTCCCCTGCGCCGACAATGGTCTTGCCGAGGAGCCGGAGGATGATGTGCGGAAGCAGCTGGTTGAGCTGTGTGGTCCGAAGTGGAGCACCGGGCCGGTGTGCTGCACGCCCGGTCAAGTCCGTCTCCCGTCCCCCGTCCCCCGAGCCCCGAACTCGCAAGGCGATCAACTCTAACATAGCTGGCGCTGTAGGTAAAATCGCTAAAGTCCGAGCTGTCGACCCCGAACCAGATCGTCTCGTCGTGCCCAGCCTGCAAGGACAACTTCTTCAACCTTTTCTGCACCTTCACCTGCTCGCCCGACCAATCCCTCTTCCTCAACGTCACCGACACGATGGAGAAGAACGGCAAGACGATGGTGACCGAGGTGGACCAGCTGGTATCGGAGGCGTACAAGCAGGGATTCTTCGACAGCTGCAAGGACGTAAAGTTCGGGCCCTCAAACGCCAACGCTATGGACTTTATTGGCGGCGGGGCGTCGACGCCGGGGGACTTTGTCAAGTTCTTGGGCGACGAAAAGGCTATTGGGTCGCCGTTCCAGATTAACTTCCCCGAGAGTTACTCCGAGCCTGATATGGCGCCGAGGGAGATGGCGCCGAGGAAATGCAGTGACGAGGACCCGAACTTTAGGTGTGCGTGTATCGACTGCCCCGAAGTGTGTCCTGAGCTGGCGCCGGTCAAGGAGGGCAAGTCTTGTCGCGTCGGCGTTCTGCCGTGCCTTTCGTTTGCCTCGATTCTCACCTACGGCATCCTCCTACTCTCCTTTGCCGGCGTTATCGTCGGACGCATCGCGTGGAGGCGACACGCGACCCGGCGGACGGAGAGGCTCCGACTCCTCCGGGACGCGGCGCCAAGTGACGACGAGGACGAGGCCGACCTCGCCGAAAGTGACTTGCTCTTCAGTCGCCCCCAGCGGCACTACCGCCTCAACACCTGGTGCGACGCCGCCTTTAGCAAGCTCGGCCACGCTGCCGCGCGGTTCCCCGCCATCACCATCGTCTCGAGCCTCGTCGTCGTCGCGATACTGAGTATCGGCTGGGTCAGGTTCGACCTCGAGAGGGACCCCGCGCGGCTGTGGGTTAGTCCGAGCTCCGCAGCGGCGCAGGAGAAGGAGTTTTTCGATGAGAATTTCGGGCCGTTTTATCGGGCTGAGAAGATTTTCTTGGTGAATGACTCGTCGCCGGAGCCTGGGCCTGGGCCTGTGCTTAGCTATGAGACGCTGCTCTGGTGGATGGATGTCGAGGAGAGCGTGCGGGCGCTGAAGGGCCCTGAGCTCGGGGCAACCCTTGACGATGTCTGTCTCAAGCCGACGGGAGATGCGTGCGTTGTCCAGTCGGTCAGCGTGTACTTCTCGAACGAGCCGTCGTTGGTTGATAGGAGATCGTGGAAGCAGGATCTCCGAGCGTGCGCCAAGTCGCCCGTGGAGTGCCGGCCTGACTACGGACAGCCCCTGGACCCGACGATGATTCTCGGCGGCTACGACGACGACGTCGCTGACGCCCAGGCAATGACCGTCACCTGGGTCGTGGTGAATGGTGCCGAGGACTCGCCCGAGGTCGCGAGGGCCATGGACTGGGAGATGGCTTTGAGGGACCGGCTCCTCGAGGCGCAGGAGGAGGCCAAGGAGCGCGGGTTACGGCTGTCGTTCTCGACGGAGATCAGCCTGGAGCAGGAGCTGAACAAGTCGACCAACACGGACGCCAAGATTGTGGTGATTAGTTATCTGGCCATGTTCCTCTACGCGTCCCTGGCGCTTGGGTCTACCACCCTTTCGCTCCGGCACATGCTGCGGAACCCGGCCATTGCGCTCGTCCAGTCCAAGTTCACGCTCGGCGTCGCGGGCATCGTCATCGTGCTACTTTCTATCACTGCGTCCATCGGCCTCTTCTCCTGGGCGGGCCTGAAGGCGACGCTCATCATCGCCGAGGTGATTCCCTTCATCGTGCTCGCGGTCGGCGTCGACAACATCTTCCTCATCGTCCACGAGTTCGAGCGCATCAACATCAGCCACCCCGACGAGATGGTCGAGGAGAGAATCGCCAAGGCCCTGGGACGCATGGGTCCCTCGATCCTCTTCTCCGCCACGACGGAGACGGTCTCGTTCGCCCTCGGCGCCTTTGTCGGCATGCCGGCTGTCCGCAACTTTGCCGCCTACGCAGCGGGGGCGGTGCTCATTAATGCCGTGCTGCAGGTCACCATGTTCGTGTCGGTCCTCGCGATGAATCAGATCCGCGTCGAGGACAACAGGGCGGATTGCGTGCCGTGCGTGCAGGTCAAGTCGGCGCGGATCCACCTGAGCGGGTCGAACGGGCACCTGGGCGCCAGACTGTACGAGGTCCCGGAGGAGAGCATCCTGCAGCAGTTTATCCGGAAGTACTACGCGCCGGCGATCCTCGCGAAGAAGGCGAAGCTGGCGATCATCGGCGTCTTTTTGGGGCTGTTCGCTGCGGGCGTGGCGCTCATTCCGGGGATTCAGCTGGGTCTCGACCAGCGGGTTGCCATCCCCGACGGCTCGTATCTCATCCCGTACTTTAACGACTTGTACGACTACTTTGACGCCGGGCCGCCGGTCTACTTCGTCACGCGGGAGACGAACTTTACGGAGAGGTGGCTCCAGCAGGAGGCGTGCGCGCGGTTCACGACGTGCGAGCAGATGTCGCTGGCCAATATCCTCGAGGGTGAGCGCAAGCGGCCGGACGTCTCGTACATCTCGTCGCCGGCCGCCAGCTGGATCGACGACTTCTTCCAGTGGCTTAACCCGGACCTCGGAGACAAGTGCTGCGTCGAGGGGCGGCGCGCGTGCTTCGCGGACCGCGACCCCGCGTGGAACATAACGCTCTCGGGCATGCCGGAGGGAGACGAGTTCGTGCACTACCTAGAGAAGTTCCTCGCGGCGCCTACCAATGACGACTGTCCCCTTGGCGGCCGGGCGTCATACGGGAACGCCGTGGTGGTGGACCCGGATCGCACGACCGTCAAGGCGAGCCAGTTCCGCACGGCGCACTCGCCCCTGCGGAGCCAGGAGGACTTCATAAAGGCGTACGCCTCCGCGCGGCGCATCGCCAAGGATATCAGCGACTACGCGCGCATCGACGTCTTCCCCTACAGCGTCTTCTACATCTTCTTCGACCAGTACGCTGGCATCGTGTCGCTGACCGCCACGCTGCTGTGCTCCGCGCTGGCCATCATCCTCGTCGTCTCGGCGCTGCTATTGGGTTCCGTTCCCACCGCGCTGATCGTCACGGGTACGGTGGCCATGACGGTCGTGGATATCATGGGCGCCATGGCCGTCTTTGGCGTGTCGCTTAACGCCGTCTCGCTCGTGAACCTTATAATATGCGTGGGTATAGGAGTCGAGTTCTGCGCGCATGTCGCGCGCGCGTTTGCCTTCCCGTCCTCCACCCTCGTCGAGCGGACCCGGGGCCGCTTCAAGGGCCGGGACGCGCGAGCCTGGGCCTCGCTCGTCAACGTCGGGTCGTCCGTCTTCTCGGGGATCACGGTTACCAAGCTGATTGGCGTGTCGGTGCTCGCGTTTACGCGGAGCAAGATCTTCGAGGTCTACTACTTCAGAGTGTGGCTGGCGCTCGTGGTGTTCGCGGCGGCGCACGCGCTGGTGTTCTTGCCCGTTGCGCTGAGCATAGGGGGCGGGGAGGGGTACGGGGATGGGGAGGGGGGCGGGGGGATCGAGGATGATTTGGCGGGGAGGAGGTACCGGGCTCTGCTGCCGGAGGACAGCGAGTCGGAGAGCGAGGGGGAGTATGAGGAGGAGAGGTGGAGGTAGGAGAGGCATAGCGACGGATGGGTTACGGGGTTCCTAGGGGAGGTTGCTTGGGAGGCCTGATGGGGTTTGAAGCGCATCGTGGCTTGAATTCGCGGCACAGGGTCTGTTCTCTTTTTGATTTCCTTTACCGAGTATACGCAGCATTGGTTCTTCAAGTAGACAGCCGTTCTTGACGGGAGTCCGGGACATAATCATGTTTCTCTTTTTAGCCAGAATATTGAAATGGTTTACATGCTCCTTTTAATTTCGTCTTTTGTCTTGATACTGCCCGTTTGAGAGGATGAGAGGATGGGAGTGGTTTCGGGGATACGCCCTGCCGTGGGGCCTCCGGCCCCGCATTTGCAGATTATGGTTCCCGCCCGGGTGGGAACACGAGCAGCGCAATCTTTCGCCCGCTGATACTTGGGTACCTCACTATGCTTGTACGTATGGTCGTCGTCACGGGCTCCGATCACCCGTTTCCAAATATCACCAAGTTTTTAGAAATTTGTCAAAAAAAGAAAGAAAAAAGAATCTATTCTTAGACGCGAACCTGGTTCCTTCCCCCGTCAAATACCCGCCGTCTCGTCTCATGGCCCGGCGCGGACAGTGTCACTCCCACGCAGGGACCGCGCATCGCCCGCCCCCCATTGGCCAAAGCTAAAACGTGGTCTCGAGGCCCACACGAGCTCCAGACCGCCGCCCCACGTCCTCCCTTGTCCTAGTCCCGCAGCCCAAACCCCTGCTCCGCCCCTCGTTTCCCTTTTCTCCACATTCACGCACCAAGACCCCTCTGCGCCTCGATCCGGCGGTGTCCCATTTGCGTCATTTCATGTTGGGTTTCGGGGCTAGGGATAACCTGCAATCAGCATCTCTTTTCTCATCCCCTTTTTTCTCTTCTCGTCAACCTACGGACGACGATTAGGAAGCTGAGAACGTCGGTATCGAGATAACCAAAGCTGAGATTTTGAACGTCTGATTTGGCGTAACGCCCCCGCCGCAAAGATGCCCGGAGTTCGTGAGTCTCCCCGCGCCCAATATCCCCGACCGCCATCGCCAAGAACCACCCCGGACGCCCGAATCACGCCCAGCTCCCCAAAGCCGCCGCAACACTCCTGCCCATCCAATCGCGCGCTGCCCTTCCAAAGCTTGGAGCTAACCCGCCATGTCCCCATGTAGCACCCCACGCCCTCGATAACCTGAAGGGTAAGCTGAAGGCCATGTTCGCGAAGAAGCCCAACGAGCTGGCCGACGCGATGAATGCGCATCTGCAGCCGGGGGAGAAGCCTGTTGCTTCGGGCCCTATTGGGGATGATAAGGCGGAGGCGGGACCGGCTGATGCGCCTGCTGCTGCTCCTGACTCGGCAGCTCCCGCTGCTGCCCCTGCTCCGGCTCCGGATGCCGCCCCTGCTGCTGCCCCTGACGCGGCTGCGGCTCCCGCTGCTTCTCCAGATGCGGCTGCTGCTCCGGACGCGGCTGCTCCGGACGCGGCTGCTCCTGCTGCTGCTCCTGCTGCCGCTCCAGATGCGACTCCCGCTGCTGCTCCCGCTGCTTCACCAGATGCGGCTGCTGCTCCTGACGCGGCGGCTCCTGCTACCGCTCCAGATGCGGCTCCGGCTGCTGCTCCGGCTCCGGCTCCGGATGCGGCCCCTGCTGCTGCCCCCGCTGGTACGTGCCGCCCACATCTACACGCCGGACTACATAGAGTCTGCATAGGGACCGTTGGCTAACGTGGTCGAGTAGAGCGCGCTGCGCCTCCCGCTGAGGCTCCCAAGGCGGCCGAGGCGATTGCCCCTGCGGAGCCTGCTGGTAAGCATCTTCCAGTCTTGACTACGTGAGGTTTGTCTAACTCGTACTTCCAGCCCCCGCCGCTGCCGCTCCCGCCACCGAAGAGCCGAAGCCCGTTGAACTCGATGCCTCCCCCGCCGAGGCCCCTGCTCCGGCCGCCGAGGAGCCGAAGCCCGTTGAACTCGACGCCGCTCCCGCTGAGGCGCCCAAGGAAGAGCCCGCGGCCCCCGCCGAATTGCCCGCTATGGCCGAAGCGCCGGCGGCTGCCGCTCCTGCTGAGACTACCCCTGCGGCTCCCGCCGCTCCTGCTGCTACTGAGGTCCCGGCCCCCGAAGCCCCGAAGGAGGAGCCAGCCGCTGTTGCCCCAGCCGAGGTCACACCCGCTGCCCCTGTTGCTCCTGCCGCTCCTGCTGCTACTGAAGCCCCGGCCCCCGAAGCCCCGAAGGAGGACCCTGCTGCTGCTGCTCCGGTTGCTACTGAAGCTCCGGCCGCCGAAGCCCCGAAGGAGGAGCCAGCCGCTGCTGCCCCGGCAGAGACTGCGCCTGCGGCTCCCGAAGCTCCGGTCGCCGAGGTCCCCAAGGCGGAGCCCGCAGCTCCTGCTCCCGCTCCCGCCGCCGCTGCCCCGGCTGCCGAAGCAGCCAAGGAAGCCCCCGCCGCTGAGGCTCCGGTCGCCGACGCACCTGCCGCGGCTGCTCCTGAAGAGGAGAAGAAGGAGGCTGCGCCCGCGTCTTGAGAATACTCTCACTTGCACGAGGGATGGTGTGCGAAGCTAGTCGGTTGACAATTTGGCAAGGAGGTTCGAGCCAACCGAGAGGATGCGGCTGAGATGGGAAGCAGATGACGGAGCAGGCCAATCGTCCTCTGAAGGGTGACGTGTGTTTAGCGTGGATGGATACCCAGAATAATCGAATTTGAAGATACGTTGGTTTCTCGAGGTGACGCGGGCGTCCTCTGGTTGTCACGCGAGTTGGGGCAGCAAAGGACTTGGCATTATGCAGGAACGCTGCGGGTAGGTCTTGGCATCGTGAGAGACGGGACACATGCTATAAAACAGGGAAGGGATCACCGCCGTGCAAGACAGGTGGTTTCGTAGACCCGTTCTCGTCATTGCCTCCGTGTCATCCGGTCCGAACCGGGGGAGTGGGGCCCGGACGTGTCTGGTGCATGGCTTGGCACGCCTGCCCCACCAACAGCGACGGGCGCTAAACTCAATCTGCCAATTTCACGGCGCAAAAGGTACGAGAGCTGACGACCACGATTCAACTCATCGCTTTCTCAAGGCAACAAAGTGAATTCTCAAGACGGGGGTAATATCTTCCCGTTCTCGCTTGGGTTCCCCAACGGCCGCCTCCCTGCCTCATGCCCCGCGCAGCAGCGCCCTACCCCGACCACACCCAGCACCCACACGCGCCTTCCCCCGGAAACGGCCCCGCGATGGCCACGCAGGAGCAAGATGACGTCGCGCTCTGGCTCGAAATAACGGGGTACCACGACCTTGAGCGGCGGGCTGCCATGCTTGGGGCTCACCGGGCGCTGAGGGAGTTTGAGGAGAGGGTTGAGAGGCGGAGGAGGGAGAGGGAGGAGGAGAGGGCGAGGGAGGAGAGGGCCATTGAGGATGAGAGGAAGGAGCTGTTGGCGAGGGCGAAGGGGGTTAGGGGACTTTCCGTGTCGGGGAAGAGGGGTTGGGAGGGGGCGTGTGAGGAACGGAAGGAGGGGGAGCGGAAGGCGAGGAGGGTTGATGGGGCTGCACCGCAGTGGACAGCTGATGTCCAGCAGCCGGAAAGAGGATATTCTACGCAGAGGGGAGAGACTACAGCGCTGAATAGAATGGTCACAGAGCATGGTGGAGACGCTCCTTCACGGAGGGAAGCTCCCGCGCAGGAGTTCGCGCAAGAAGCCAATGCGCCGAGGGAGGGGATCGAGCTCGCCCGCCCAGCTGATACACTCGCCGAATACTACACCGAGGCCCAAATGAGAGAGGGGTCTGGCTTGTTCGTGACACCCGCGAGGTCTCCCTCTCCCGGGCCTTTTGATACTGATATACCCGACGGTAAGTTCCAGCCCAGTTTCTCCCAACCATGTCAGTCGCGGTTCCTCTGGTCCCGCCCGCGTTTGCACACAGAGGTCTATACTGACTTGGCGGGAAACATCAGACGCGCGGTTCTTTGTCGTCAAATGCAAGTACCCGCTCATTCGGCAGTCCATAGAAAAGGTAAGTACCCCTCTCCCGCAGCCCTGCTCCCATCTCCCAGTGTGCTCTCCGGAGTAAAAGGGCACAGCGCGCTGACTCGAATCCGCGTGTAAGGATTTGTGGCGATGAAGCCCGACGTCAGCCATAGTCCCCGCGACGCCCTGTTGGCATATACAGCGGGATTCCTGATCTACATCAACGACGAGGGGCTACAAATGAGCGGCTACGTAAGGCGCCCCCAATGTCCCTCACTCACAGCACAATTCAAGAAGACCGTTACTGACGCGGCCGCAAAACCAGGCCCGCCTCGGCGCGGAACGCTCCGGCGGAAAGCTCTGCGAGCTCTGCATAGAGTGGATGCGCGAGGCGGCCGTGTCGTATAAGCGGTACCGCCATCTGGCACTCGGCGGCCTTACGTCGATACACAAGTGCAAAAGCGGGCAGGAGGTGCCGTTCGAGATTGGGTCTGCGCTCTTGCGGATCATACATGCGGCTTCCAGCGGGGTGGAGGAGGTCCCCGAGTCGCTTGCGGCGGCTGGTCGGGCTATCAAGGCGGAGCGCTGAGTGGAGAAGTGCGCGGAGATGGGGATACGATGTCCTCTGCCAACTTCTACTACAATGCTCAATATATTTTGTCCAGCGGATGGCACACGTTGTACAATAGGGCGTGGCAGCGGCTTGAGATGGGATACGGGAAGGCGCGACGGGTATATGGTGGGCGTTTATCTTTATATGGAAGGTACTACAGTGACATAAAAGGCGATAGTCACCAATATATGGAAGGCGCGAGCGTTCTCTTCTTTGATTTTCTGTTTCAAGTGCTGTATTGAAGTATGCGCATCTCCGGGGCTCTTGCTTTCCAACCAGGCGCAACCCAAATCTCATCCTCATCTCACACACCTTCGCGAGCTCATTACAGATCTCATCATTTGCTCATTTCCATCCCATTTTCTACTCCGTCTTGTTATCCAAGTCTTTCCGAGGACCACGCCTCTGCTACCCCGAATAACTGTATCTTCTCCTCTCCGTGAGTTGGAATCTTTATGGGTCTCTCACGCGTTGCTTCGGCCTGATCCTCAATACCCGTGGCCACAAAACAACGAAATAGCTTTGCTTCTCCACATGGAACTGTAATCCGCCAAGTCGAAAAGGTATGTCCTCGACAAATAATGAACGTCTACATCTATCTCAGCTCGGCGGGTGATCTTCGAAGCTAACCAGATAGCCCATTGGAAAACACACTCTCCAAAATGGCGCCGCCCGCTGAGGAGGCAGTGATGTCGCCCATCAAGAGAACGTCCTACAGCCTACAGCCTCAGCCAAGCAACATGGAGAACCTTGACCCGGACATCAAGCGCTGGCTCGAACGCACTGGATACCACGACGGGAGTATATACACAGCTGCTTCTAAGGCATGGCGACGGCTCGACGTCTTTGACGCCGAGGCGGAGAAGAAGTTGGCGGCCCTGGATGGGGAACGGGCGCGCCAGGTGGCTGCCAACGAAGCGGGGCGAGGGCGGCTCCTAAAGGAGATCGGTGCGCTCCATGCATTCCCATCGGGTTCCAAAATCTCGTCTCGTTCGAACCATCAACATCCCAGCGAGACTGGGAGCGTGCAGGACCGTGTTCTTCAGAAAGCTTCCACTCCCTCCGAGGCAGATACGGCTCACCACGCGGGAAGCCTACGGGGCCCGGTTTCGGCTCCGTCGGCAGGCCAAGGAACGGTCGTCGACGACAGGTCTCTTGCACCCTCTACTACAGCCGGCGACGTTGAGATGATCGATGAGAATCTTCCCATCTCAAAGCATGGGCTCGAGACAAGTCGAGGTTCGTGTCTTAGTATCGCTCAGCCGTGTAAATTGGTGGTTTCTCAGTGGTTTACAGACTGCATCTACGGAATCAACTAACTCGTGGCGTACTTGTTAGACACCTGCTTCTTCTTGATGAAATCATCAAATAGTTCCAGGATTGAGATGTGCTTGGGAAATGTAGGTATTGCCCCTTTGCCGCAACGAGCGCAGCACGGTCATGACAAGATCCTGGCCACTCACTGGTGCAACCCCGCCACTAACGAAACCTCACCTGAACAGGGCATCTGGACAACGCGTAATTTCACTGGAGGAAAGCTCAGCGCAGCCTTTGACCGGTACAGAAACGTCATTGTCATTTTCGCCTTGACTCAACCGAAGATCGTGTTTGGCTATGTAAGCACCCCGTAACGATACTCAGAAGGTCCATGATGGCTCACTACTATCTGGGAAGGCGCGCATGGTGTCCCCACCCCATCCGTCGAATCCTCTGCCAGAATGGAGGAAAGAATTCGGTGATAAGAAGCCCCGCTTCATCTCGGACCCCTTTTGTGTGCAGTGGCTGGAAAAGGCGCGCGTCCCCTGGTCACAGGTGCGACCTGTGACCGGCCCCTTCAAGAATCTCGCAGACGGGGAGTGGATAAATGTCGAAATTGGGATGAAGGTCGTTGGAATCGTCGACCGGGCGGGTGAGAGCGGGTAGACTTACTGAGCTGCGACGGGGGGGGGGGGGGGCAGGAGGGTCGTTGCGACGTCCGGGTCCCAGAGGGGGGACAGGAGTTGTGGTTTGGGACGGGTTATGGGATAGTAGGTGGAAGGAGTCGTGGTTTGGGACGGCTATGGGATAGTAGGCGGAGGGAGTTTCGGAGTTTACATCAGAATGAAATGCTTGACCGCGAGATCCTTGGCCCAGATAATTACCTGTGCTGTGCTGCGCTGTGCTGTGCTGTGGTAGAGCTGGCTGGCGAGCAATGGTGGAGGAAGTGAGGTCAGTGGCTGACTAATGTGCTGCTTGCTGCCATACATGCCCTCCGGTGGCCGGCCCCCACCAACTCACACCTCACCCAAGCCAACTGAACATGAGAGCGAGCAGCAACATCTAAATTCAACATATTTCCACGAAAATACCAACCGCTTACCTACTTTCTATACCCCTTCATAACACGCAGTCCCAGTTACCATGGACCCCCCACCGCCACTCCCGGCGGACCCCCCGCAGCCATTCCCCACGCTCCAGCTCCTCGACCCCGCGGCGCCCCACGCCTTCTCGGCGCCCACGAAACGCATCAACGAGGGCCCCGACGTCGAGCGTTTCCTCACCTCCCGCGCTTACCGCGACATCGGCGTCTTCATCATGCAGCTCAACCGCGCCGTGTGCCCGCGGCGGGTCCCCGGGCCTCGGCGCGAGACGGCGCGGACGTGGGGGCTCGACACGCTTTCTGAGCGGGAGCTGCCCGCGTCGGTGAGGGGGGTTAGGGAGGTGCTGAGGCGGGCAGGGGAGGTTGTGGGGGAGGTGCCGCCTCACCAGGGGCCGAGGCGGTTTGGGAATGTGAGTTTTCGGAGGTGGTTCGATGTTGTGGAGGAGAGGGTGGATGGGTGGTTGGGGGAGCTTATCCCTGGGGAGGTGCTGAACTTTGGGAGCAAGAAGGGTGAGGGGGCTGATGGGGCTGAGGGGGAGGGGGAGGGGGAGAAGAGGGATGGGGCGAGGGATGAGTTGAAGGCGTACTTGCTGGGGTCGTTTGGGAGTAAGCAGAGGATGGACTACGGGACGGGCCACGAGCTGAGCTTCCTCGCGTTCCTGGGGTGTCTGTGGAAACTCGGCGCCTTCAAGGATGGGAAGCCCGGCGGCGAGATTGAGCGACAGATTGTCCTGGGCATCTTCGAACCGTACGCGACCCCTCCATGCTCCACATACATCCCATCCCGCCCATCGTCTTTCCCCTTGTTCTTACGGCGCTAACATGGCAACAGATACCTCAAGGTCATCCGCCGCCTAATCCTAACCTACACCCTCGAGCCCGCCGGCTCCCACGGCGTCTGGGGCCTCGACGACCACTCCTTCCTCCCCTACGTCTTCGGCTCCGCCCAGCTCACCCGCCCCATCTCCGACGACGAGCCCATGCCGCTCGAGGGGTCCGTCCGCGGCGCGCCCAAGGCGGGGGACGTGATCAAGGGGGACGTGGTGAGCGAGCAGAGGGAGCAGAACATGTACTTCTCGGCCATTGGGTTCATTAATGATGTAAAGAGCGGGCCGTTTTGGGAGCATAGCCCTATTTTGTTTGATATTTCGGGGGTGCAGGATGGGTGGGGGAAGATTAACAAGGTGAGTTTGTCCCCGTCTGTCTCCGTCCTCCTTACTCCCCAGGTCATTTACTTTGCTTTACCTTTTTTTCTCCCTGCATCTTGTTTACACCCGGGCCTCATCTATACCCTTCCTTAGAGGCGCTGCAGGGGTTGGAGGGATGATTGTGCTAACAACGAAACAGGGCATGATAAAAATGTACAACGCAGAGGTCCTCTCCAAGTTCCCGGTAGTCCAGCACTTCACCTTCGGCTCCCTCTTCTCCTTCGACCCGGATCCCAACGCCTCCGCCCCGCCCCCCTCCGTCCACACCGCGAGCCAGCCGCCCGCCGCCGCGACGAGTACGCAGGCGCCTACTGCGCGGCCTGGCGTTGGGACCGCGGCGCCTTGGGCTCAAGGTGTGCCGCGGGCGGGGGGTACGGGGGTCGGGACTGGGATGCCGGGGCCTACGGCGCGGCCGGGCGCGGGAACGGCGGCGCCTTGGGCCGGGACCGGGACGGGGGTGCCCGCTCCGACGGCGCGGCCGGGCGTCGGGACCGCGGCGCCGTGGGCCCAGGGCGGGGGAGCGCCGGGGATCCCGTACTCGAGGGTTCCGGGACGGGGGAGGGGAGAGGGGAGGTGATGATGGCGTTAGGATGGGAGGGGGAGGCAATGTGCGGTGAGCATTGGGCTACTCGAAACGAGAAGATGAGAGGAGGATGGATGTGTACAGTAAATCGAGGGGACGCCGACTGGTGGGGGATGCGGGCGGGATATCGGACTTTTCGACGGTGCCGCGTACACCGGCGCCAGACCATACACATGCAAATGCCCACGCCAATGCCAATCCCCAATCCGGATAGCTCTAAGAATCACCCCAGTCCGACACCGTGGAGTACCGTCCGGCACGTCCCGAAAGGGCAAAGACAGACCCCCAACCCCAACCCCCCAGACCCCTAGAAAGCAAGGGAACAAGTGACCAGTGACCAGTGACTAGTGACCACCACTACCGCCAGAGGGTCGTGTGACCCTGCCGGCACTTGCGGGGTGTGAGTGGGGCTCTTCCTCCAGCCCGTCGGAACCCGACACACGGGTTCGGGGTGGGGAGGAGCCCGAGGCTCCGAGCGCACAACTTACGGCCGTTTTGGGGCCTGCAAGCTGCAGGGAACTGTCTCGGTGGGAAACTTGTACGAATAAAAGAGTACGCTTGTATTCTGTTGGTCAACTTGGAGGGGGTTAATTGGTGGCATGCGCATGCAGGTTGGATGCAATGTGACCGCGTGTCCCTGTGCATGGAGAGCCCTACAAGTATTATACGATACACACTACCGAGTCTTACATCCCGACGGAAAACAACGTGCCGAATACCCCCCACGGCTCACGCAGGCGGCAAGAAACAACAAAACAGCACCCCCTGAACCGTCGCGTACAGAACCATGTACTTCACGATCCCGCGCCCGTACCTCCCCCCCGAAACCCCGGGCGGCAGGACGTTGCCGTCGCCGACCCCGGCCCCGGCCTTATCCCCGTCCCCGTCACCGCCATCCTTACCGTCCGGTTTGTCCCCGCCGCTAGCCTCGGGGCTAGCCGGAGATAGCGCCGCCGCGAGCCAGATGTACCACACGGGGTACGCGGACGCGAGGCGCGTGACAATCTGGACGTGGTAGCTTGTTATCGTGAGGAAGGCGAGGAGGGCCTGGGCGATGGACATGGAGAGGAGGAGGCGGGCTGGGCGGGAGGAGAGGTCGGGGAGGACCTGGGGAATGACGGCGGAGGAGGAGACAAGGAGGATGGTCAGCATGGGGAGGGCGAGGGCGAAGAGGGGGAGATTGGAGAGGGTCCAGTAGTGGAGAAACCCGGTGTTCCTGGTGCCGTCAGCAGCTGCATCTCGCGACGTTGTCCCAAAAATGGCGAGATGGGCGGGTGGGAACATACCAGTAGTGCTCCTGGACAAATGCGTAGATGCTGGGAACCAAATTCCCGCACCACGGCCGCGGATCGGATGCCCCGGAGCAGTAACGCGCGTACGCGACGGCCTGGGGGATCACGCTCCCCGACGCGACCAGGATCCCGCCGACGACGGTCGGGACCAGCAGGGGGAGTGCTCCGCAGAGCCGCGTCAGGCCGGAGTCCCGCCGCTCCGTTAGGACGCCGTGCAGAAGGCTAAGAAGCTCGACGGCGAAGACGACGCCGTTGAGCATCCCATTGGTCCGGCATGCCGTCGCCAGCCCAAAGAGCGCACCGGAGACTACGAGCGACAGACCGCGCTGCAGGGATGCCGGCGCCGGGACGAGGTCAGGGGCAACGTAGACGAGATACCCGGCGAACGAGAGGGCCGCGAAGAGCGACTCGGCGTAGGGCGCGCTCAGGAATATTCCCGCGGGCGAGATGACGTGCAGGAGGCCCGCCGTCAGCGCCAGGTTCCGGCGGCCAGGGAACAGCCGGCGCGCAATTGCATACAGGAGGAGCACGGCAGCGAGGTGTGACGCGTTGGCGACGGCGACGGACGCCAGCGAGGCCGTCTTCAGGGTGCGGGGCAGCCGGAGGCCCAGGGCCGAGGACAGCGGGAGGAGCACCTTGGAGACGAAGTAGGGGAGCCCGGGGCCAAAGGCCCACTCCTGCTCGTAGAGGTAGCCCCGGTGGGCGACGGCGGTGAAGTAGATCGCATCCCAGCGGGTGAGGCGCGACGCGATAACGTCAGAGAGGGACGAGGGGAGGGGCGGCGAGTCTGGGGCGTGGTCTGGTGCGAGGCCTAGAGCGAGTGACGTCGAGGAGTCGTACGACGGGAAGAAGGAGCTTGCGAGCACGATGGTGAGCAGGAAGGCCTTCCACGCGAGGAAGGCCTTGAGGAGGGTGGTCTTCTCGGCGGTGGCGCTGGGAGCCATTGTGTCGGAGGTCGGAGAATGAGCACCGATGGGCGGGCCTAGCGCTGTGGGAAGGTGTACGAAGTACTTGCAGTACTCAGTCTGGTGTGGTCGGGGTTTCCGTCCCGGCACCGTTCCTGCGGAGCCGCGCGCGTGATGGGTCGGGGCGGGGATAGCGGGCTCCGATCGGGCGGAGGGAGGACAGAAATAGCGCTGCTCTGTCTTTTCCCGGATGGCGCGGAGATGACGGGGGCGCGGGGCGTGTCCAGGCGACGGCCTGAGATGTGACAGGACTTGGGACGTGGCGCGGTGTTTTGTTTCGCCCCGACGTTCGCGGGCGGGATCTTCCGGCGTCCGATGAATTTTGGGGGCGTGTGGACCCGTGTGGGGGGGGTTGACCAAATTCTTCGGTAATCGGCCTTGGCGCTTGGGCCAAGAGCGGGATTGACACCTCGGATTGTTTCCGAGGAGGGTGTGTGGGGGAGATGTTCGAGAAGATGTCGTCCGAGGCGCTTGGTCCTGCGGGCCACTTTCTTCTCGTCACCCTTTACCGAGGCGGCGGTAGAGAATTTAGAGTGCGAAGGTATGGTGCCGCGGCGCAATCGAGACTCTTGGCGTTGGTGATGGCGCTAGAGTGCGCTGGATGTGGTGAGTTAATGCGAGCGCCGACCGATTTCCTCGGGTCTTTGACGGAATCCCGCCGGCGGCGTCGACCGCGACGCCAAATGGCGGGATTCGTCAGCATGGTCAGTCATCTGCGGTAGAAATACGAGCAGGCGATTCGTCGCCCTATGGGTCCCTCGCCGACCTCTCCCTTACGGGCGCGTGCTAGCGCTGATCGGCCATCCCTAGCTGATCCACAACGCTGCACTGTAGTTCTGGACCATCGCTCCCGTCGCGAGTTCCCGCCCGCAGGGTCGCCGACCAGTGTGGGCCTGGAGAAGTTTTCTGGTCATGGGCCGTGGCTAGGGCTAGGCATGTGGAACTGGATGATGTATGAGACGGAAGGCTCTTGAAAAGACGGGCGTCTTGATGACGCGGGTTGGCTAATTGATGGGAGTGGGACGTGATCCAGACTGGATGCAGGTTGACGGTCGAAGACACTGGGGCAGAAGTTTGGGGCACCCTCACGGGTGCTTGCAGATGACCGCTGAATCGCCACTGCTCCTTCCTCGTCGATGCGCAACACGTGCTACTTGTAGGAACGGGTACCCCGCGGTACCTCATCAGAATAAGAGTAGATTGAGACATCAGCATGGAGGGAGCCAATGTCTCAGCTGCCCCTCATGAGACTGAGATCTGGGTCAGCCTGTAATACCCTTGCGACAAGCGACACGAGCCCCTCATTGGACGTATCTCGCCACCGTGAGACTGACGTCGTTAGAGCCTTGGCCGACATAACGCACCAAGACAGGCCAGGCTCTCACTGGGGACGCCAAGCACGCCCGCTGCATCTCGATTCGCCGCCCCATCGCGCGGGTGCCGTCCGGTCGAGTAATCGGCATCCCTTGATCTGCACGGCAGTGGTTGCCGGCGAATGGCACAGCCCGGCCTCGAAACGCCATACATATTAACCCCAGACACCCGGTCCCCTCCACCCCAAAGGAATGCTGTGGTGTGTAAGACGGGGGTGCGTCAAGGATGTCAGGAAAGGATTCCCAGTTCGCAAGGACACACCCAACATCCCACGAGGTCATTTGCTTCCTTTTGGGGTCCACGAGGCTTGCCTGTATCTTTCCTCAATTACGACCGTCAAACATAGCCGTTGCTGTTGGCCCTCGGCTCCGAGGATTGCGGGCTTAATGGCTCAATCGCGCTTTCTGGCTCGGCGCGCTAAATCGTGCTAATATCGCCTCTGTTCTTGGCCTCTGGTACCGTGACTCCGGCGAGGTACCTTCAGCCCTGGGGTCGCGGGGGCGTGACCAATCCCTTCCACAGACACTCGGCCAACAGAAAAGGGGAATTCCACCCAGAGGAAGAGAAAGACTTCGATATTAATAAAGAAAGCCCGAATCCAAGCCAAGGCCTTGCCTCTTCCGTACAAGCACTTGACAAATCCGGAAGCGCGGGACCCATCGGACGAGAGCGGACGACCGCGGACAACCGCGGACCCGCTGGACCCACGGCTGACGACGCCTCTCGGCGAACTCTGGCGAACTCGCGTTGCTCGCATCCGCCCACTTCCCCGCGACTCGTCCGCCAGCGGCCGCTGCCAGCGCGCCAGTCGACTCACCCGCTTGACCGCCTCGAGCCAAGAGGTCGGCGGGGGCTCTGGGTCGGGGTCGCGCCTGCACTCTCGAGCGGGAAAAGCTTGTACCTTTTTCCGCGGGCGGGCGCGACCTGCAGCTCTTGGCGCTGCCCAGCCGGGTCGTCGGAGGAAGGAGCCTCCCGAGACGGGGCACCAATGATACTACCATAGGTACCTCGCATACGCATAGCGCACCGTAACCCGCCGTATTCGCGCGTATCCGCTCCCGCCGGTACTCGAGCCAGCCTTAGCCCACCCCTGCCAGTTCGTGCTTCTCGGACTCGCTGCCACCTCGGAAGGTTATTCTGGCTTGTGGGCCGAGTCGCACCTGCTCGCTGCGATCCCCACACCGCACACCACCAAGAGCCACGACGGCCGTATCTGTATCAACCGGGGCGTCCATTTACATAGCGCCGGTACCCCCGACCGTCCCTGTTCGCTTCCTTTGCCACTTATTGTCCGTCTTCGAGCTTCAAGGTTTCCTTGCAGTTGGTTCTGCCAATCTATCTATTTCCTCACGCTGACGATTCTGAGGGTCTTGAATTACACGCTTCTCACCCCCATCGAGCCGGCCTGATCCTGACCCGTCTCACCGAAGGCGGGATCTCCTGCGCACCGAACCCCGTCCGTCGACTCCCGAGCGGCCACCCACCCCTGCCATTGTGCCCACTCCCGCGCGTCTCCTCAGTTGTACGCGGGGCATCACACACTCTTGGCCAGGTCTCGCACAAAGCGATGGACCGCCTTCACTAGATTAATCTTGGCTTGGCTTGGCGTGTCATCTGCACAACGAGCCCGTCCATGGCCATGTTCCTTCACTCGGGGGCTAGCCTCCATGGCCACGAATACTCATCACCAACGACCCCGAACCGCCTCAACAAGCGAGCCCCCTTCCTACGATCCGCCCTCCGGCCAATGTCGGAAAACGAGACGAATGGCGCGTACCTAACGCCGCCCGAGAACGGACTGGCGCGGTCCCAGTCCCAGCGCCAGACCCCCTCGAAGACCCCTCGCCGCCCGCTGTCCTACGTCCCGACGCCGCCCCTGTCACCGGACGATCACGCCCCCCGGTCCCGCCCTAGACCTAGGTCGGACTACCTCCCGAAGAAGGAGCACTACGTGCGCTTCGCGGAGCCGACGAGCGAGGTGGACGAGCCGCCCACGCCGCGAAACTCCGAGCCGTTCGCCCTGCAGCCTCCTCCCCTGGAGAGGAGATGGTCGGGCCACAGCGAGGACGAGAGCGCGTACTCCGAGGCCAGCGACGGCAACACAAACACGTCGCTGACGCCGAGTCGGAAGAAGAGGAGGACGCCCAGGTCCGGGACCCGGTACCTCCTCGCCCAGCGGCCCTCACACGTCATCAAGCGGCACCGCCGCTTCATCAACCTACGACCATCTCTACTCCTTCAACTACAACAACTCACTGATACGCGGCCGAAGCCGGCGTTCGACGTTCTGCCCTCCAGTATACTACGGGGTCACCTGAAGGGTGCGCCCAGGTTATCCGGCCGGTTCCCGAGGCCATTCGGCTTCAGGCACGAGCTGGGGTCCGACGACCTTATCCTCGCGCAGAGCGAGGACTACGACTCCGAGACACCCGACGACGGCAGCGACAAGCTCGGCAACCGCGAGGTGCTCGCCATTATAAGTCCCAGGTCCGGCGCCGACGGGTGCACGGATATCGTGCTTACTGACGGCACGATATGGACTGCTAGCATGATGCCCGCCGGCTCCTACGAGTTCACGACCATGCGGCCCGACGGCGGCGTCGTGACGGCGCGGTGGGTCCGGAGGCGGGTACCGCTAGAGGACGAGGATAACTACAAGTTCACTTTTAGCGTCGTCGACCCGGCGTCGAGGAGGCATCCCATCATGGGGACGCTGACGCCCGCGACGCTCGAGGTCCTGGATAACTACACTACCGTATCACCACATTCTTCCAGGAAACACCCCCCTACGAGACCGTTTTCTATGGATGCGAATGGGGCGCCGGCGGAGAGGAGCACGGTGCCTGTTGACGAGGCGACGCGCGCCTTCATCACCGTTTCCGGGGCGTGGATAACGCTCTTAAAGCTGGGGGTTGCCGTCGCGCCAAAGGTGGCTTCCCCAACGCCAAAGGTGGCTTCTCCAGCGGCAAAGGCGCCCGTTGCGCCACCGTCGGCATCCTTGGACTTTTCGGCGTGTAACGGGAGGTACTCGTCGCCGCGCCAGTCGCAGTCGTGGAATAGCTACCCGAGCGAGCCGCTGGTCCCCGCGGGGGACGTGAAGCGGCGGTGGACGGTTTCGGGGCGGAGATCGGGCGCTCGGTCGCCCCAGCCGCCGCCGGCGGAAGCGGAGGAGGTGCTTGGGATAGGCACGGGAGCTGGAGCGGGGGAGAAGGAGGGGAAAGAGGGGAAGAAGAGGTTTTACGGGAGGATCAAGAGGGTCTTTGGGCTTCGGAAGGATGAGAGGTAGGACTCTCCAGAGAAGACCCGAGACCGAACAACAGACCCGATGGAGACGAAGGACGCTGAAAACGGGTGTTTGTGTATGAGTATGTGCTTTTGGGGGTTGAGAATGAGGATGACTACATGAGCTGCGCTCAGAGGGTTTCTTTTGTCGGAGTAGGACCGAGTTGGTTGGGTTTCTTTTTGGGTTCTGCGATACCATGGTGTTTGACGATGTTTAGCATGTTATAGAGATAGACGGGACTATGAATTCTCAACTGATGAACTTGATGTGGGTGCTTCACTTATGATGGTTGGTTGAGAGGCTCTGTGAGCACATGGGCTGTGGAAGATCGGTCTAAGGAAGGGGCGGGGTCTTGTGTAGCTATGTGTTTGTGGTGGTTTTGTTCATTTGACTCGGTGATGAGTGTTTGTTGTCAATGGTTGGCGAATAAATGGCAGGGGCGTCGAGGAGATATCAACAGACAAAGGAACACAACAAGAAGACAAACTTTAAAAACAAAGGATGAATAAGAGACAGCACAAAGAGGGGAGAATCGGTGTCAGTCGGCCGGGGCTTCTATATTGAGTACAAACTCCTGGTCTGTAGCCATGGTTAGTTCTGTAATATGCCCCCGGCCTGATATAGAGCGAGGGGAAAAGGGAAGAGGCGTGGACTGTGATGAGTGAGGGTGGGTAGTGAGAGATGGGTGCCGAGGCTCCTAGCGCCGGGGATTGCCCTCCCACTTCGTAGGCGCCGGTCACGGAGTACTTTCTCGCCTTCTCCTCATGTCCCTCTCATGCCTCCTCATCTCATCGTCCCTGTCGTTATCGTCCCATCGCCACCTCTTCGCGTCCCTTCCCTCTCTCATATCTTTCTCCCTCTCGTCATATTCCCCCCGTCTTCTCTTTACGTCTCTTTCCTCCGTCCTTGTCTCGTCCTCCCTGTCGTCATATTCCCTCCAGCTCCTCTTTTTCGCCCCTTCTCTCCCTGCTCTCGGGGCGATACCTATCCGCTCTCTGTTTTACCCCGCGCCTCCTCTTTACACATCCCCCATCCCCTCTTCTGGAGCTTTCAATATCATCGCACCGCTCATCTTCCTCCCGTCTCCTCTTTGTGCCCCTCTCTTCATACCTCGCCATATCCCGTCTATCATCTTCTTCCCTCCGGCTTCTCTCGATGTCCCTCTGGTTCCTTCTCGCCCTATTCCATCCCTCGTCATCTTCCCTCCGCCTTTTTATATCCCGCCCCTCCCGTTCCTCAAAGTCCCTTTCCGCCCCCCATTCGTCCGCCCCCTCTCGCCTCCTTTTCACATGCCTCCCTACCCGCTCATTCTCTTCTTCCCACCCCTTATCGATTTGCGTCTTTGCCGCCCTCTGCTCTTCTCCTGCGCTCGACGCCGTCGAGTAAGAATATCTCTCCTGGTGGTACCGCTCCCGATGATATCTCTCCTGGTTGTGGGGAACCCTTTCCTGAGGATGATATCTTTCCCGGGGATATACCTCCTGGGAATGCCTTTCCCGAGAACGTCTCTGCTTATCTCCCCGGCCAGCCCGATTCCTGAGCTGCTTCTTCTTAGAGTCACTAGACTTCTCCGACCTCTGCTCCTCCGACTTCTGCTCCTCCGGCTTTCCCGGCTCCGCCTTCCGCATCATCTTCGCGCCCCTCTCTACACCCTCCACCTCGCCTCCTCCCTCCGTCTCCCCCTCTCGCTCCTTCCTTTTCACCCCCCTCTCGTCCGCCCTCATCTCTTCCCTTAACCCCGCCTCCTCATTTCCAGCATCGCACACTTCCCCATCAACCTCCGCACCATCAGCTTCTCCCCACGTCATAACCTCGAGCCGAAGCGGCGACGGCGGGAGCGGCGGCAGACGATCGCGCAGGAACGGCTGCAGTGGCTTCAGCCGGCGGATGCTCTTGAACCCGGCGGACGAACCAGTGTGCGTCGGGCTCAGTCTCCGCGTAGTGGGCGTTGAGCAGTCTGTAGAACGTGATGAACTCCTGGAGTAGCTCCTCGTCCGTTTCGGGGAATTCATCGTCTTCCTCCTTCTCCTTCTCCTCCTTGCTCTTCTCCTCCTCTTTCAACCCCACCTCTCCATCCCACCACCCATTCTCCCTAGCCTTCCGTGCCTGTTCCTCCCGTTCCTCCGCCTCTCGCGCCTCCTCCGCCTCCTTAATCGCCTGAGAAAGCATCGCCCTCCCATCCGCAAGTCTCACAACTCTCCGTCGCGCCGCGTCCCGGATAGCGGGCCACTCCTCCCGCTCGATGAGGAACCGTATCTGGAGGCAGCGCCGCTTATGTCGGTCCTGGCGCTCCCAATCAAGACCTTTGGTGAGGCAGGAGTGGGCTGCGCTGGCGTCCTTGGCGGATATTTTTCGCCTCTGTTTGAAGAATGACTTTAGAGTGGGGGAGTACATCTTTGTGGTGGTGCGAGTGGGACTTGCTGCTTGGTGTAAGCGGTATGCCGGGATAGATGGAATGCTGCTGTTTATTGGTGACTGAAGCCTGGAGAACGTGTAAGTGCTGGCTAATGAGACAAAAAGGAGGACTATGACGTCCGTCTGGATGACGGTTGATATATAATTTTCTTCGAAAAGAACCTCCCATTGTTATCTGTTTCCTTGGTTGTAGTTTCTTTGATGTCGGGACCACTTGCATTAGACTGGAGAAGCTCTAAAAGGAACATCGTGCTTTATGTGAGTGAAAGAAGCGGTGGTAGAACAAAGAGTTTGATTCAGTTCCTCGACGGCACAAGCCAAGACAACCCATTGTGAGTCTAGTTTTGAGTGTCAGTGACAGGGAGGGAATCGCCGAACTGGCGGCCCCAGTTGCTCTCGAGTCTTCGCGTTAAGCACATCAGACGAGCACCAAAGACAGGCAACAGGTAATCCGCGTTTTTATTCGCCTCGTAAAAAAGAAAGCCCTTGACTCCCCCTCGCCACGTACAAGAAGAACCATTTCGTATTTCCCCGTAAGAGGGCAGAAAACCCCAACCGTAGGGCAAAGATGCCGCTGCCACACACCGCTTAGGAGGCCAACTACGGTCTCAAGAATCTGTACATCAGACTTCGCAATGGTGAAAAAATAGCGAGACAACGGCTAGCCCGTGCTCAATCTTCATGTGGAATCCCTTCGCGGAAACGTATGCCTCAATACGCTGTAGGGTTTTAGCCTGCGGCACATTCTGCCAACTCGAGCGACCCATCCGGAGATTGGTTCGTAGATTTCGTCATCCGCATAAAAGTAATGTCCAACGTCGACCGTTCTCAAAAGCTCCCCGTCGACCAAGATGCGAGCCTCTCCAACGCTGCCAAGCACGTCCTGGCAGGCGTGTGATGTTTCAACATCGTATAGCAATATGTGCTCAAGAGCGTTGTCAATTGATTGCACAAGATTGTAGGCGGACTCATATCGGGCGTTCACGGCGTTCATTGATTTCTTGGGTGACGTCGGCCCCTCGTAACTCATCGTGAATATGCGATACCCGAATACGGGAGACCACTCGTCCTCTGTCCGAAACAGGAGAGCTACGTCGGATGTTTCAATGTTGATGACCACGGAGTGAATGACAGGACGAAAACCCCATCCCTCCTCGGCGGGGTACCCAGGCGCTTTGTAGTGGGTGTTCTCCCGTCCCTGGGTCGCATCCATGAGGTAGCGCGAAAAGAATAATAGCAGGTTTCCCATCGTCGAACTCGCTGAGTTCGGTTTGTCGGGAATCGCCCGCAACTGCCACTCGGCATCCAAATCATCAGGAAGGTCGAAGATCCGGAACCGGATATAGAGAGTTTGTATCGAGTTCTGCGGTACAGGCGACGAGGTCAACCAGGTTGGGAAAATACCGCTGCGATTCACCAACATAACGTCCAGCTCGGGCTTGATCCGAGCGAGAACGTCTAGCGTCTCGGCGCGCAGCTGACGGTTCGTAGCGCGGAGGGCGGCCTGGGTGGTGCGCGCCAGGCGGTCAATGTCGCAGACGGGGACATCCTTCGCCGAGTAGATGGTGCGGGCAGGGTCGTGTTTCTCGATATAGATAGCTGGTGAAACTCCCCGCCAGTTATGACATCCAGGGAGGACCATGCGGTCCTTCTGGCCGGTCCATGGCGATGACGGGGCAGCGCGGGGAGCGCCCAAGATGGCATCCTCGAGGATCTGGCATCGGATTTCCGTCGGGAGGCGCAGGAGAGGGCTTAGCGGCCCTAGGTCATCCATGGCTGAAAAGCTTCCCGGCGTGACGGGGACTCGCGAGGTAGGCAAGAGGCGTGGTTGGATGAGGAAGTACGGGTGCAAAGCCTTTTTGATGAGAAAGTACGCAGGTATTACGATGATGCCTGGATACAGAGGAGAGAAGCGCTGCTGGTGGGGGAAGGGGAGCTTCTTCCGTCAAAAGCACCTGGGCGGGGTCAACGGTGTTCCCAAGGTAGTTCCTTCCCTTGGAAAATCACGCTCCTTCCCTTGATACGCCGGTTCTCTGTTGCTGTATACAAAGATGTGAATAAGCTGGCATAGAAGTCATCCCCGGAAAACCCTCAAGAGCCCAGCAGAAACAACTCGTCGTCACATTGCCTCTATCCTGGCCCTTGATATTTCGGGGATTCTGCCTCCGCTGGGTTCCTTCCTCAATCCCGTCTCAATCAACCCATACCGATTAACAAAGTTAGGGGCACCGTGAGAGCCAAAATGGAAGAGCAGCACCCCCTCATACCTCCTTCCTTCGAGGATCCTCCGGGTCTCGCGGATCAAGTTATCATCCTCTTGTCAACCTTCTGCTTTAGAGATCTCGACAACCTCATGGGTGAAGGCGATTGGGTGGCAGCCCTCTTATCCAGCTATCCTCGTACCAAACCAGCCAGGTCCGCGTGGAAGCCCCTTCTGCTTATCCGCTGCCAGATTGATAACACCCCCAGGGTCTCGGATCTGCAAACCAGCAATCTGCTCGAGGCGGAGCAGTCTTTTCAGGCGCAGTTTGAGGTTGCCAGCCAGATGCTGGATGACATTTGTAATGGAGAGCATGAGGGACAGAAGGCAACTCTACTGCAACGGGAGATCAGGAGGTTCATCATTCCGGCTTGCGTCGCCATCATTAAGGCGGTTTTCGACGGGACGAGTGTCGGTGAGGGAGAGGAGCGGGGATTTACGAGGACGAGCTTAGAGCTGGCCTCGAGAGCTCTGGACTGGATCTATAAGCTGAACCGTGCAGTCGTCGGCGGGGTTGAGGCTGCGGCCGGGGATAGGGAGAGGCTGGAGAAGGCCGTGGAGCCGTTGTGGGAGGGGATCCTTGGTGCGATGACGGATGTCTTAAGGGAGGAGTCTTCTGGGGGGAAGATGGAGTATCGGGTGAAGGGGGAGAACGTGGAGGAAGTGGAGGATACGCGGCTGGATGAGGTGCCGTGCCCATACATGAGAGCGCATCTCTTGCCCCCACAACACCGACATTTGACGACGACGAGCAGACTGTGTTCTGGGACTATAACTCGCCTACAACAGACGTGCAAACGAAAACTCGTACGATTCCAGCGCAATCCGTGCCAGCGAAGCGGCAGAGGAGTCCCGCCGACTCCGTCGATTCGCCTCCCACAAAGCGTCCCCGCCTGGACCGAACACCTCAACGCACACGGGACGGACCTAACATGCGAACGAATATCCAGACAAAGTCATCCAAAAATTCAGCAAGAAATGGACGAAAGGCTACGCCCCTGGCCGCGTCGAGGCGGTCTTCCAGGATCCAGAGGCTCAAGGAGTTGAAGGGTGATGACGAGTTTGATAATCAGTTCGCGATTCCCGAGGGAATTGATGATTATCGGATCTCGACCGTCACGGCGGACAATGGCGACGAGTTCCCCGTGCGCATGTCGAATGTTTACGCGCCCACCGTTTGGGATGGCATTGAGGGATGGGCGTGGGAGCGCCAGCGACGGGAAGCGTTAATGTAGCCGGGTTGGGAGACGTAGCAGTTCCCAGCCTCCCACTACGGACTTTGGAAGGGAAATATCCGTGGTTTCGGGATGCTAGATAGCTACTGGCGTTGGTTCGGGCTCGTTTAGGGCATCTTGGCTTCTGTTCTCGACGAGGTGATTTGGCTGGAGCTCCGTTTGAGCTGATTTACGATCTGGCACCGGATCCTTCTAAATTCCACAATTGACAAATAAAGTTGTTTCACAAAGGCGTTTCACGGAGATGACCCCCGGCCGCCGACCTAGAGCAAAGTGCTGGGGGCGGTTCCCACGCCGCGGAGAGGTCAGAGCTTCCATTCCCTGACTTTGTCCCGCATGACAGCATGACGCTGTCGATCATAAGAGCCGGGATATCACAATCCCGGCGGGGATCTCCCTGAGTGCTTGAATCTGGTCGTGCACACAAGGCAACGCTTGACGGTGGTGCCATGGCATCCAGAGACGATGACGTACGATGCATGAAGCCACCGGAGCAGAGGAAGCAAGCTCTGGACCCTTTCGGGGAACGCGTCGACGCGACGCAGGAAGACGGAGACCCTGACGTCCAGGTACATTAGTACCTGGGGTGCAGCTGGGCCGTGCGCCTGTCGCCACCCGCTGATTGGCCGCGGCAAGCACTGGCACCTGACGGCGGCGACCTGTGACCCTTGTGGCTCCCACACGCCCAATCGCAGGCGGCCCCGACCGCCGTTGTGGACCGACGCCCAGTGGACCCCTGGCGTCTCTAATCAGGTCCCCCCCCCTGTTCCACCCTTCTTCCCGCCGGCAACTCTTTCCCTGGTTTCGGATTTTTCCCCTTCATCCCCTAAATTTAGTCCCCTGCTTCCCGAGCCTTTTTCGGGATTCACCTACCATCTCTTTGATAACCCCTCTTGCCATCCGAGCAAGTGAGAAGCGTTCAGTTTTGGTCCTTCATTGGGTCTGCAGCTCCCCGCTTCCGTTGTTGTTGTTGTTGTTGTGCCCGAGTTACACGTCCGTTTGTCTTTTGGGCGCCGATACAGCTTCGCCCCTGATATTCTACGCGTGCGGACTCCAATTGGTGCCCGCGTTTCGCTCCTTCAACCCGCAGGTTCAACCGCGCGTCGATACGCTGAACAGGCCAAGGAACGCACGAGGTCCCTCTGGTGAGTCTGGTTCGGGCGTCGCTGGCCGTCGGCCTGGGTCTCCACTTACCCCGGGGACATGTGGCAGGTTGAGACTGGTCTCATAGCTTGAGACACTAGTGTCTTGATACAAGACGGCACATGAGTCGTCCGAGGGCCGTCCTTGGAGTCCACTCTTGGATTTGCCCTTGGAGGATCTTGTGGACACCTAACTGACGTACTGCAATTCCAGGCCCCTACGACCCATCGCGTTGTAACATTCCAGACTCTTCGCGATAACCGTGACCATGGCCGACGAGAGCTTCGAGGTCGTCAACCGCGACGAGGCACCAGCTGATACCCCGGCCGCCGAGCCCGTCGCCGAGGCCGCTGCCGAATCTGCTACAGAGCCCGCCGCCGAGCCCGCTGCCGAGCCCACTGCCGAAACGGCTACAGAGCCCACCGCCGAGCCCGCTGCCGAACCTGCTACAGAGCCCGCCGCCGAGCCCGCCGCCGAACCTGCTGCCGAGCCCGCTGCCAAACCTGCCGAGACGAGTGCTACCCCGAAGTCCCCGCCCTCGGCAGCCAGGAGTGCCACCAGGACCACCAGGCCGAGCACCACCGCGCCTAGGACCAGCACTCCTGGCACCACCGGCGTCCGTCGCGCTGCCGGCACTACCGGCGCCGCCGCGAGCGCTTCCAGGACAACGCCCTCGACTACCCGGGCCACCGGCGGCTTGACCAAGCCTCCGACCCGACCTCCCGTATCGTCGACCGCGCGTAGGACGGCCGCCGGCAGCACCTCGTCGATTGGGACCCACCGCTCCCAGGCCTCCGTGTCCGCGTCCGAGGATGACTCCAAGAAGCGCACCCTGACCTCGAGCGCCCGCCGCACGTCGACGCTCTCCGGGTCCTCCGCCGCTTCGTCGCCCCCGGCCCGCAGGACGTCGATTGCGCCCTCTACCACTACCGCCGCCCGGAGGACCACTGCTGGATCGACCACCGCGACTCCGCGGACCACCGGCGCGACGGGCACGTCGAGGACGACACCCTCGACCTCCGGGACTACCCCCGGCACCACTACCCGAACGGCAAGGACCTCCACCACCGGCCCCGTTTCCGAGGCGCGGAAGCGACTCTCCACCGCTGGTAGCACCTCAACTGCCCGGACCGTCACTCGCCCTTCCACCGCCAACTCCGAAGCCGCCAAGGAGCTGGAGGAGCTCAAGGCCAAGCTGGCTGAGAAGGAGACCGAGATCGAGTCGCTCAAGGAAAAGGTCGGCACTGCAGAGAGCAAGGCTGGCGAGCTCGAGCAGCTGCAGGGCGACGCCTCGGGTGCCAAGGAGGCCGAGGAGAACATCCGCTCCGAGCACGCCGCTTTCGTGTCTGAGCTCAAGGCCGAGCACCAGAGCGCCGTCGAGGGCCTGGAAGGCCGGGTCGCCGATGCCGGCGAGAAGTTGCAGACTGCTGAGTCGGAGCTCGAGAAGCAGAAGGCTGAATACGAGGCTATCGTTGCCGCCAAGGAGTCCGCCGAGGCCGAGCTCGCGTCGCTGAAACAGACCATCGAGAGTATTGAGGCGGACCATGCCGAGAAGCTGAGCGTGTCTGAGTCTGCGCTGGGCAAGGCAACCGAGGAGCACGCGAGTGCCATCAAGGCCCTGGAGGAGAAGCATGCCGCCGAGCTCCAGAAGACGAGCACCGACTCGTCCGACCACGAGCAGGCCGTCGCGGGCCTTAAGGCCGACCACGAGGCTGCCCTTGCTGAGCTGCAGAGAAAGGTTGATGAGTTGACCACGGCCCAGGCGTCCGTGCAGACCGACCACGACGCCCGCGTCGCCGCCGCCTCGGAGGAGCACGCATCCAAGCTTGGCGCCCTTGAGGCCCAGGTCTCCGAGCTGACGGCCAAGGTTGAGGCCGCCGAGAAGGCGACCGAGGCCGCGGAGGCTCTGCTGCAGGAGAAGGTTACGGAGCTGGTAGACACCAAGGCCAAGTTCGCGAACCTGGAGTCGGAGCTGGCCGGCCTCAAGGAGGAGCTGAGCCAGTCGCAGGAGAACATGGTCGCGCTGCAGGAGAAGGCCGCGAACGCCCAGGAGAAGGCGGCGGCGGCGCAGGAGAAGCTCGACGCCCACGACGACGCGCTCAAGGAGACGATGCGGAAGCACGAGGACCAGCTCATGCAGATCTCCAAGGACTACGAGGACGAGATCGAGAGCCTCCGCGGCGACGCCTTTTACAAGCGCAAGTTCCAGGAGCTCGAGGCCAAGCACGAGGAGCTGACGCAGTCTCGCGCGACCGACTCGGAGACCCACGTCGAGACGCTCGCGGCGGCGAAGAAGGAGTACGAGGAGGCCGTCGCGGCGTTCAAGGCCAAGGAGGAGGGCTTCCGCGGGGACCTCGACGCGCTGCGGGCCAGCCACGCCGAGGAGCTGAACGGTGCTAAGCACACGGCCGCTGGGGAGCTTGAGTCTAGCATGGGCGAGCTCAAGGAGAGCCACGCGAAGCAGATTGAGGTGCTTAAGGAGGAGAGCGAGGCCGCGCTGAAGAAGGAGCTTGAGGCGCTTGCCGCGTCGCACGCTGAAGTCGTGGATGCGCTGCAGCGCGAGGCGGAGGCCGAGAGGGAGAAGTCCGGTGCGGCGCATGAGGAGGCGCTGGCTAGGGCGACGGAGTCGGGGGCCAGTTCTGGGGCTCTGATTGAGCAGCTGAAGGCTGACCTTGAGGCTGCAAAGGCGGAGGGGGAGAGGGCTGGCGCTGCGCATGAGGAGGCGCTGGCTAGGGCGACGGAGTCGGGGGCTAGTTCTGGGGCTGTGATTGAGCAGCTGAAGTCTGATCTTGAGGCTGCGAAGGCGGAGATTGAGAGGGTCCAGGCCGAGGGCGCTGCTGCCAAGGCAGAGGTCGAGAAGGCCCAGGCCGCGGGTGCCGCCACCCAGGCGGAGATCGAAAAGGCCCAGGCCGACAACGCCGCCGCGCTGGAGACCGCCAAGACGGAGCTCGAGGCCGCCAAGGCGGAGATTGAGAGGATCCAATCTGAGAACGCCGCGGCCGTTGAGGCCGCCAAGAAGGAGCTCGAGGCGTCGCACTCGGCCGAGGTGGAGAAGATCATCTCGATGAACGCCGAGGCCATGGACGCGCTCAAGAACAGGTCCTTCGAGGATACTGCCTCCCACGAGGAGAGGGTGAGTGTGCTCAAGGCGTCGCAGGCCAGGGCGCTAGACGAGCTTGCGGCCGATCACGAGGCGAAGCTGGCGGCTGTGACGGCGGATCTCGAGAAGTCCAAGGTAAGTTGCCTCCCGGGCGAAGGGTGAGAGTGTCTTGCTAACGGGCGTAGGGCGCCGCTGTGGAGCTCGAGGCGACCAAGGAGACGCTCGAGAAGGTGCAGGCCGACATCGGGGAGCTGAGCATGCAGCTCGCGAACGAGAAGATGGAGCGCGCGACGGCGCAGGCGGAGCTCGAGGGCGCGCGGGACGCGAAGCCCGACACCTCCGAGGCGGATGCGCTGCGGGCAGAGCTGGTCGCCATGAAAGAGGCGCGCGGGACCGAGGCGGAGGCCGCGGCCGCGCTGAGGGAGCAGCTCGACGCCGCGAGGAAGGAGCTCGAGGCGCGGCGGGCGGAGGCCGAGGAGGGGACCAAGACGGCGAAGAGGGACTATGAGGAGATGAGCCATGCTATGACGGAGCTTATCGAGAGCGAGCAGAAGAAGGTCCGGGACGCGGAGGGGAGGGCGGTGGAGGCTGAGGGGCGTGTCGCGGAGAGGGAGAGGGCTGTTGGGGAGTTGGAGGCGCTGATTAAGGTTAAGGATGCGGAGATTGCGGAGGCCAAGGTGAGCTTCGCCCCCGGACTTGTGCGGCGTGTGGCTTGGTTTAGCCGGATCTGGAGTTGAAGCTGACGGGCTTAGGCTGCTGCGAGCAAGAGGGATGAGGCCGGGGGTGTGGAAGGTGAGGATGTGGACCATTCGTCGGGGGCGCTAGCTTCGGTGCGGGAGCCCCTTGGGGATGTCGCGTGAAAGTACTGTTGCTGACGTGTGATGGGTAGCTGGCGAGCGCTAGGGTTATGGCGAAGCAGATTGATAATGTCGAGATGGATATGCGGGAGAGGAACCGGGAGTGAGTTCCCCAGGCCCTGCCCTGCCCCTTGATCCTTTCTCACTCGCCACCTTGCTCGTTTCTGGTCTTGGTGGGATGGGATGCTAACGGATAATGCGCAGGATGCTTAATTCAATCACGGACCTCAAGCAGTCGGTCTAAGGGGGGCGCGTCTCCTGGAAGGGAAGATTAGAAAGTGGGCGCGGTGTGGGAGTGGTGGAGAGGATGTTTTGCTGGGTGTACGTTGTAATATATTCCTCTCTTTCTTTTCATATCTGGCGGATCTGGGCCGAGAGATAGGTGGGCCGGGGAGATGGCGGTAATGCGGGGGGATGTAGGTTGAGACTAATTCGACGATACCCTTTTTTGTGCGTCGGCTTGGGGACGTGATGTTATTGAAGTGAGGACCCGACGGACTAGATGTTGGCTATGAGTTGGTGGATGTGTCGCAGCTATACTGGCCCGGATTGTTGGATGACTTCTGTGAAGACTAGACGTTGAAGCTTGAGTGCCTTGGATGGGTGTGGTGTTGTGAGCACGATGGCCAGAGGGGAAACGCGGGAGGAGGATAGTGGGATGGCGGTGGAGGAGGGGGTTTGCTGTTGGGTTTGATGCGAGTCATGGGGACGTTATCACTGAGGATAGACTCAAGGCAGAATGAGAGGAGATTGGGTTGCGAATAGGGGGCACTGGGACCTTCACACACAGAGCAGTGAAGCTGCTTGAGGGGAGGGAATGCTGACGGTCTGAGGACTAACGATGCGGTTTACCAGCTTTCAGTACAAGAAACATCCGTCGAGGTCTACGATCAGAGGAACGCGAGTGCAGTTACAGCCCGCGTGCTCATCGTTTCACTCAACGTCACATACGAGAGACATTCCAAAAATCAAACATTACATTCCAAACTTAAAGGACCGCTGTGTCGTTACCGACAGGAAACAGAAACCAGACACCAGAAACGCCATCCTATCTCATCCCCCCAATCCCAAAACCTTATCCCAAATCCAAACCCTACTCACCCCCGCCCTCAACGGCCCAAACCCAGGTCAGCGCCCGATCAATAAAGTTCAGCACCTTCCCAATCCTCCGCTTCCTCGTCTCAATCGCCTCCCTCTCCTTGTGCCACTTCTTATTGTCCTTCTCGATCCTCTCGTCCCGCAGCTGCTCGTCGTACCGCTCGAGCTTCCCCTTCAGCTCCTCGGAGAACTCTCCCAGCGTCTGGTCCGCGTTCTTCTGGCCCTCCAGCAGCTCCCTGATATTCCTGACCTGCTCGGCCTCCTCCTCCTCGGTGGGGAGCAGCCCGTTCTCGCGGTCGTACTCGTCGATGTCGACGTTCTTGAGGAGCTCGTCGAGCCAGGCCTTGTCCACGTCGTCCAGCTCCTTGGGCTTGCGCCCGAGGCCGCGGCGGGTGAGGGTGATGGTGGGGACGGGATCCTGGAGGGCCGCGAACCAGTCCTCGTCGGCGGGCTGGACGCCGCTGTTGGGGGCGGGTGGGGTCGGGGTGTCCTCGGGGTCGGTGCCCGTGATGGGGCCGATGCCTCCGGAAGGGAGGTCGGGGCGCTGGATGGGGCCCGGGATGGCGATGGCGGAGGCCGCGGCGGCCATTGTGATGGTGAAGGTGAACGTCATTTTGGTGGTGTTTGTGTTTGCTTTGCTGTATGATAGCGTTTGGGTGTGGGTGTTGCTTGGTGCAAGTTTGGTGTAAGCGTGGCCAAGTTGTGTTGTGGTAGGCTTGGTATAAGCTTGGTCAACTTGTGTTGGTGTATGAGTAAGTGCTCATAAAGTGGTGAGACTTTGTCAAGTCTGGTAAGAGTGAAAGATGTGCAAGGTGGGAGGAAGATGCTGGCAAGAAACTAACATTGACCAGGGGGGGGGCAGTGGTTTTCATATAAGTTTTGAATCTGAAAGATGGAAGAGGGTGATTACGGAGAGCAGATACTGAAAAGGGAATCGTTCTTGAAGACTTTTTTGATACTGAGAGTTTGAATATTGAATATACTTGAGCCAATCTGATCTCGAAAAAGGTTAGCGGTGTTTAATAGTCTTCTCAATCAGTAAAGCATTGATGTGATTTGACCATGTAAAGGTCACTGGAAACCAGTTAGAGAGGAAGGAAGACGATGTAAGTGCTTTTTCTGGGTGAAGGTTTAGGATTGTTCTGGAGAGGGTGTGGTTTTTTACGGTGTAGAAACAGAAGCTGTAGAGGTTTATATCCCCAGGTGGAGAAGCTTACACGAATTCTGGTCAGGCTCATGCATCAGGTGTTGGCGTAGGGTTGGCAGATCAACCCTGTCCGTGTGTCTGTTGAGGTTGTATGTTAGGATCAGGGGGAGAGGCGGCTGCTGGCGAGGCCAGTCTTGGGTGGACGTATCTGTGGACAAGAAGTGTGTTGGGCATGACATGAGACTATGAGTCCGTGTGCGTTTAGACTGATTCGGAAGAACAGCATAGAGTCGGACTCAGTAGAAGAGAATAGATGTTAAAGTGCAGAACCTCCTCAACCACACCCATCCCCAGCACTAACATCCCACAACTCTCAGCTAACCCAGTCCATCCATTCCCTAAATACTCCTCACCCGGAAGCAAGCCAACTGAAAGAATGGATGAGACGAAGGGTATATTCTGGCCGTTTGTGGATAGGAGAAATCTGTCAGGGGGTGTTCAGTCCTAGAAGACGGGAATGGGGTGAGCGTCGATGGGGGAAATGGTCATCTGGGTCCCCAGACTAGGTATAGACTCTGGAGTGAGTCTTCTGGGGGAGCCCGGGAAGATACATGGGGCAACGCGAGGGTTTCTTATTCTGTAGGTTTCCAAACCAGCAAGCCTTGATATAGGCGCTCTTGGCTAGATATGCTGGTGTAAGTTCATCCTTGGAGATGGTCGGAGGAAAGAAAGGAGAGCAAATGGAGATGCGCTTACATCACGCCTATCATAAGCGTTTCTGTTAATTTTCCTCCCGTCCAAATCACGGATGAATAATACGAAGCTTCTCCAACTTACACATAAAATAAGAGCGGGTGTCGTCGAAAACCACGTGAATTCCTCCACCCCGGCGCCGAAAAGCTTATTTTGCCAGACATTCCAAACCTTAGATGCCACCCCGGGGAAGGTACCCGGCAAATTCCTCTTTTTGGAACCTTGTAGTCCTCTGGCTGGCTGGTGGTCGGTCAGGGGGGAAGTTGACTCTGGTCCGCTGGGTAATCCTCGTAGGTTTCAACTATCGTGAGAGTTTTTAATTGTCGTATTTACTTTCGTCCTGAGCTGTTTTCTCCTTCGCAGGGAGCACCGAGGGTTGGGTGGGGGGTTGGAGCCAAGTCACCACTAACGTGGATAATAGGCGGGGGACAAGATGCGACTCCATGTTCTGTGTCCGTCGCGGTAGGTATGCTCGATGTCTCTCTACGATGCTATAAGCACGTCATCCTCCTCGCCCAGTACCAGTTCCGAAGCACTTGGGGGCTAAAGAGAGGATTGAGCGGGGGTGGGGGGCGGAAGACTGAACAGACTCATCTGTCCGGACTATGGCCCGGTCAAAGTCAAATCGTGTCAATCCTTCGTCGACGTTTTCAAGTTTCCTGAGAAGCCAGAATCCAGACATTGACACTTGCTTCTAGGCACCTGCTACACCCCGTTAAGTCGCGTTTAGTACCCTGTTGCACTCTGAACTGACCATGATATTTACGAATTGTATTTTCCAGTCTCTAAGACAAATAAGAATGGAAGAGCCTCGGACGTTTCATAAATTCCCAAAGTCCAAGTGAACATGTACCGATGAAAAGAGCCCTAACTAACGCCAAGTCTAGTCCAACCAAAGACAGGAGAAAGGAGACAAGATCTATGCTTTAGTGGTCCGTGAAGAAGGAGAGTGTGTATGAAGAACAAGACAGACCAAGGAAAGTGCAAGTGATGTCTAAAACAGGCCAAGGGAATGAGGAGAACATGACAGCCCAAGGAAATAGTCCTCACAAGCCCACGCAAAGACCAACAGCACCTCTCACTCCGATCCATCCCCAGCGCCAGAAGAAATCAAAAGTCACCCCCACCTCACGTATGCCCCCATACGCGCCCCCAAGAACCAGAAAAGCAGCATGGTAAACACCCAAACACACATCCTGCATAGTCAGAGCCCAAGAACATCATCAGAAAGGGACACGGACCCCTCACCTCCGCCCTCGCTCCACCCCCAGAGCCCTCATCCTCACCGCATGCGCCTCCAGCGCCTCCACCGCGTCCCCCACCGTCTCCCCCGCCACGAGCATCGGCCTCGGCGCCTCCTCGCTCCGGAAGAAGCACCCCTCCCTGTGGCTCCGGGACCTGTACCCGTCCGCGGGGAAGATGTCGGCCCACGGCGCGAGGCACTCCCAGCAGAACTCGAAGCGGCACTTCCCGCACGTCATGTGGAAGCACCCGTTGCCCTTCTCCACCGCCACGCCGCAGTCCGCGCCGGGGCACTTCTTCGTGTTGCGCGCGATCCAAGAGGCGTTGGAGGTCGAGTCGCCCCGGGCCTCGAGGGCGGTGTATTCGGGGCACGAGAGCCCGCGGTGCCAGGGGGTGCCGTGGGCGAAGCACATTGCAAAGTTGCACACGCGGCAGACGATGCGGTCCGGGACCCGCGCCTCGGGGGGGAGCGAACGGAGGACCTCGGCCGAGACGGCGTAGTTCGTGCTAGCCTCTGGATCGCAGCAGCGGGGCCCCGTGTCGTAGAAGGCTCCCGAGCCGCACCCTGGGTTCAGACACCACCGGAATGTCGCCTCGTCGGATAGCATCTTTATGAGGCACAGCCGCTCGTACTTCTCAAAGGTGGCTTGATCAGTCACGGACTGGATGTCCTGCGCGGTGTAAATCAGCCCGCACCCGTACGACGGACACTGCAAGTCCAATACCCCTGCGACGCCCTGATCCTCTAGTTTCGTGCTTATGTACCGCGAGATGCACTTCTTGCACACGTCGAGGACGTGGGCAGCCGCGCACGACGGCAGCTCGTCGGCGGTAGGGAACGGATCTAAAAAGCGGGTTACGTCGGTACGGTAGTACTTCTCAACGGCGTGCTCCCACAGATTCCGATCCGGGATGTCCACCTCGCGGAGGTCCTCCGCACAAACGGTGCAGTTGCGAGACCCCGCCTTGCGGCGAAAGAGCGACGTGACGATGGGGACACGCACCATGCGGGTGGGGCCCTTGAGCGGGAGGACATACACCGAGTCCACTTCGATCTCGTCCGTGGACCGCATGTCGTTAAAAACACCAGCCATGACGCCAACCGCCTCAAGCCGCTCGTGCAGCGTCTTGGTCGTCTCCGCCTCGACCCGCCCCAGCCGCGGCGTGACATGCTTTAGCTTGTCGCGTAGATCCACGGCGCGCGCGAACTTCTCGACGTGGACGAGGGTGTCTCGCGTGGCGCCCACGTCGATGTAGAGGGACAGGAGCTGGTCGGCCGTCCCGAAGGCGAGGTAGCCGTCGCAGCTGTTTATGGGGCACTTTACCCAGGTCTCCTGGCCGAGGTTCGTCCAGAGGTACATCTCGACGGCGGCGGTGATGGAGGGCGCTATGCAGCGGGAGCAGAGGACCTCGCTGCAGCAGGTGAAGACGATCAGAGACGGCGGCGGGTCGGGGTCTTCGTCGACCGGGGCGTGGCAGGATGCGCAGATCTGCATCGGGACCGCGTGTTGTAGTTTGTGATGCTTGTACTGTCTATTTTTGGAGGTGTTGTGAAGTGATGGTGAAGTGCGTGAGGTGCCGTGCTTGCACTTGAGAGTTCGAAAACACAGAATGTGCTGTGGGGATGCGAGAAGATGCGATGCCTCGGGGTGATCCTGAGGAAGGTATAAGTAGGTATTGCCTCAGGGGTGGAGCACGACCTCCTCATTGCCTGCTCCAGCACCCTGCCTGTCTTTGTCGCGAACGGAGGCCAAGCTGCCACCCAGCACGCATTGTTCACATAAGCAACCGCCTCGAGCGTTTCGGATCCTGGTTCTTCTTTGTCAGTCTGCACAGCTCCACACTCGGAGCGATACAGCCAGTTCCAACTCAGGTGTGAGATCTAAGCATATGTGAAGTATGTGTTGGAGCAGTGTAGGTTTGGCTTCCATTGGTTCCGTTTAAGCTTCTATGAGCTCTACGAATATGTGAAGTGGGTGGTAGAGCACACCTTGAGTAAGTTTGTTTTCCATTGTTATAGGTTGAGTTTCTGTGAGGCAAATTGCCACTCCTGGGGTAAGCTCGTTTTCCATCGTCTCAGTTTAAGTTTCTGTGAAGCTAGTTAGTGTCTTTCCGAGTCCCATCCCCGGCCTGTGCACACTGCCACGCAACAGCTACCCATGGGCGTGTGTCGGGAGCCTCAAAAACTCAGGCCCAATGTCATGGTTCTCAGTCCAGCTTTCCACGGCCTCGCGACAGTCGTAGTGTTTAAGGTGATCCACCGCTGGCTTCGTTTGAACTTCTCTGGGTCGAGTCAGTGTTTTTGAAGGTCTTTTCCGACCTACAAACATCGTCCCCGCAACCTCTCCTTGCAACAGCCGACCGCGACCCGAGTATTTTGTGTCGATGTAAGTCAATTCCCATTATACCAGTCCAGCAGCCCATGGCCTCGCAGCCACGATAGTATGTGCCCTAAGCGCTAGTAACGAAACCCTGTAATACTTATCAACTACAAACCCCCTCTTCCCCGCCTCCAACCAAGCCCTTGTATAATCCCCCTCGGTATCCACCCCCCGCGGCCACTTCTTCTCCATCACAAGCCGATCCTTGCTCTTTGGCTTCCCCTCCGATCCTCACCTTTTCGAAAAACACGTACGCAGCGTAGTAGGCGTAGTTCCTGATCCCCGCCAGGGCCCCCTTCTTCGCGACGAAGTCGTTCAGCCCGCGGGAGAGCACGCGCTTACCGCCGGAGTAGGTGGCGGATATAGCGCGGAAGAAGGCGGCCTGCGTTACGCCGGAGCGCCGGAGTGTGGAGCGGATGTTGCGGCGGGTGGTGTCGCAGGTGTCATGGATTGTAAACGTGTTAGCTTCCACTTCAATCAGGGCTTCGGCCTTTTATCATTTATATCAATGTCTGGCTGATAGCTCCCCAAGCTCTTATATATTACTCAAGGATCTCAATAAGCCGCCGTCTCCGATCTTAATAGACAACAACTTGCAAGCCCGCATATATAAACGCTATTTTCACTATAACGGCAGGTCATCTCCAGAAAATCTTCCAAGTTTACTTCCACGCTCATCCGCATCTATCTTTACCCACGGCGACCTCACCCCACGCAATATTATAGTTAATAGTATTAGTCGGATAGCTGGAATACTGGACTGGGAGAATGCTGGATAGTATCCAGACTATTGGGAATACGCCAATATCATAAAGCCTTCGGTAGATCGCGACTGGATGACATGGATGGACTCCACGAAACCGCAGCAATGGGATATCACGGGTATTATGAAGACAAGGCGGCTTCTTTTCTAGCAGCACATGATTGTTTTGAAAATATAAAAAGTTAGACGGTCTCGATAAACACGCATATGTGTGGATGAGTCGACTCTGCCTTCTTAGCCTCTAAATAAATTCTTTTACATAGTATTCCTTCAGCGAAAGTGACCACTCCTCACTTATATATAGAGGTCTGAAGTCGAATAGCGTTGGGACAAGGTGCCAGTAGAGTCACGTGATGGGTCACATGAGCACAGGTGCGGCGGGCCTGCAATGCTCTGATGAGGTGGTACAAACTTGCGTTGGGCAGTCGGAACGCTTAGTTGGATACCGGGAACCCGCCGGCGCACGTTATCGAGGTCAACGAATCAACTCCTTGCACAGGCTCTGCCGGGTATCGTTACACATGTCGCATGCCGTCACAAACGCTCCAAAGCCAAGTCTCAAAAGCAAGTTATCTCCAGAGACACCGATCCAACGGCGAGGATGGAGTACCACGATGCCGCCTCGTGCTATTCTCGGCGCCAGATTCCCACCACGCAGCACCAGCACCGTCCGCGACGCATCCACCGATACAACGCAGCTCCACTGGAACCTGCCGAACCGTGAGAGTTGCTTCCCGGCAGGACTCCGTGATTGCCCCCACCGGGTGGATACCCGCCCATCGCCCAAATGAAGGAGCGGGGTAAGGACGAGCTTATTTCCCAACGGCCAGACCTGAAGCGCGCTAGGCGGGCCCTGTGGCTTCTGGAAGGAACCTTTTCACTGGGTGAGGAGGAGGGGGGCTAGGCTTGTTGGGGCAAGGGCCGCTGGGTGGACGTGATGAGATTGGAGGGATCGCGGATAGAACTGTCTAGCTTCGTGCGAGGTGCAAGGACGGGATACGAAGCACGTCGTATCGGACGGGAACCTTGGCGCCAGACACAGGGCCTGCGCTAGTTCGACCACGAAACCGGGTGAAGGCGCCACCCCGGGCAATAGCGACTGAGACTGAGACACCGAAGCCGTCGCACAGCGCCCGGAACCCAAGACCGCCTCTCGCTTTCCATCGTCAACCCCATTCCTGTCCCGCCCGTCACTTTCCATTCCAGGTCTCCGGACCCGGTGTCTCGCACCGCATGATGTCCTCGCTATTATTATCCTAATGCCGTTACCGTCGGACTTAGCACTCGGGTCTGGGCTCAGCCCCGCCACCTCTTCATCTACCTAGGACTTGGCGTCATCTTACGCGCCGTTATGCGCCGGCAGGCTTCCCGCCGATGCGGAGGAGGGCATGGGTGGTCCAGCGGTTCTCGGGTTGAAGCGAAAGGGAGGAAAATCCTTGCTCGTTGTGGTAATTTCCGGGTTGGGTTGCAGCCGGGGTGGTGCTTGGGCCAGCAGCCCTGTCGGGGGGCGCTTGGCAGGGGGGACCCGGCGGTGCATGGGAACCACGTTGTCAGGCGGTCCACTGTCCTCAGAAGACGGCATCCTGTCACAGGCCTAGAGGCTGTTCTGTTCGCCTTCAACTTCCATCGTCAGTCACGATATACGAGGTGAGCACCGCCTCCCACCTCCAGCAGAGGAATTCCATCCATCCAGGAAGCGGTACCAGGACTCAAGATACAGCTTACCTCGTACCACCACAAACAAACAAACACGCATCATCCGAAACCCCGCCAAGCGCATCCGCCACCCGGGCCACCCCTGCCTAGCCGTGCCCCTTCATACCCACGCGCCGGCCCCACGCCCCCCATCGCACCCGTCGTCCGATCCCTCGCCATCGATCCCTGGCTCTTCGATCCCTCCCGCGGAGATTACCCCTCCGCGCCAACGGGATGGGATCCAGGCCCTGGGATTGACCGAGGGGCGAGGGGACGATCTGAGCCTCTTCCGTCTGCTGGCTCGGTACCGCCCGGCGGATCGTCATGCCTGATGATCTCCAGATTGGCGATGCTCCGCCCGCATTCGCCTTGATGGGTGTCCTCGAGCATGAACTACTTGTGCCTTCCTTCGCTCAGACGTGTCTACACTGCGCTCCCTACCCCCGATACCACATCCTGCCCCTGAACCAAGCCAAGATGAGGCATTCCACAATCTTACCGCCGCCTCGTCATCTTATTTTCTTATCCCCCGTCAGCCTGCTTGGCGCCTCCCCTCGCCCCCGCACCCCTGTCTCTGTTTCAGCACCGAGACTCCGATCTCCACAGCTAGCATCCTGCCCAATGGCGCCTCTCCGGGTCGTGTCCGCCGCCGCTGGAGATGCCGCTCGGGCGCTTCTGCAGGAACAGGCAGGGGTCCGCTGGCGGGGGATGCATTGGCGTCTGATGAATCGGGATCCTGCCGTGGGATGTGAGGGGCGGGCAGGGTAGGTCGGCGGGTGCGGGTAGCTTGGGCGTGTCGTGTCTAACCTGTCGGGTCAGTAGCCATCCATCGCTAGGTATAAAGGCCCCGTCGCGTCCCCGTCCTCTGCACCTCTCCTTCCTTCTCCACGCTCAACCGTAGCTCTCGAGTCAAAGCAATTACACTCCTTTACGTTCTTTCTTCTCATTTCTGGCCACTCATTGACTGAGTCCATTCTTTCAAAAAACAAACTTACCAATCCGCCAGACGGCTTACACGTTCACTGCCTTTTGACTTCTCAACCCTTCTACGGACAAACCGAGTTCCAAAACTACACTTTCCAAAGCACCACACTTCCAAAACACAAAGATGCCTTCCTTCACCGCTGCCGCCGCCACCGCCCTCGTGGCCGCCGCCTCCGTCGCGGCCCACGGCCACGTCGTCGGCGTGTACACCTCGGATGGCGAGTTCAGCCAGGGCTGGGACCCCAACGAGGGCATGGGCTACGGAGACAACTTCCCCGACGTTGTCGGCTGGCTCACGACTGTCCAGGACAACGGCTTCGTGTCTAAGGAGTCGCACAACAACTTTGAGATCGCCTGCCACCGCGGCGGCGAGGCCGCCGCCCTCTCCGTCGACGTTTCTGCCGGCGGCGTCCTGACTCTCGAGTGGGACACCTGGCCCGAGTCGCACCACGGCCCCGTCCTCGACTACCTCGCGGCCTGCCCGTCCGCCGGGTGCGCGTCCGCCGACAAGGAGGAGCTGAGCTGGTTCAAGATTTCCGAGGTCGGGTACATCGCCGACGACGACGTCTGGGGCGCGGACATCCTCATTGCCAACGGCAACAAGTGGCAGGTGCAGATCCCCGAGGGCCTCGCGTCCGGCGAGTACGTCCTCCGCCACGAGATCCTCGCGCTGCACTCGCTCGGCGAGCCCCAGCACTACCCCCAGTGCGTCAACATCGCCGTCTCGGGCGGCGGCTCGGTCTCCCCCTCGGGCGTCCTGGCCGACGAGCTGTACGCCGACTACGAGGACTTCAACATCTACCAGGAGTTCTCGAGCTACCCCATCCCCGGCCCCAAGATGATTGAGGGCGCCAGCCCCATCATCGACCAGGGCTCCGGCGTCGGCACGACCCCTCCCCCTGCCGAGTCCGGCGACGACGAGGCCTCGGCCACCGAGTCCGAGACTGGGCCTACCGCCACCGCCCCCGTCGAGGGCGAGCTCGGCCAGGAGGACCCCGAGGCCACTGAGGGCCCCACCCCCGTCGAGACCGAGGCCCCCGCTGAGTCGTCCGCCGAGGCCGAGGAGCCCGTTGCCTCGTCGCCCGCCGAGGAGGAGGAGCCCGTTGCTTCGTCGCCCGTCGAAGAGGAGAAGCCCGCGACCACCAAGAAGCCCTGCACGCGCCGCCGCCGCAGGACGGTCCGCCGCTCGCAGAACTAAGCGGGGCGCTTCTCGTCCGGTTCTAGGGTCATGAGGACTGGGGTTGTGTGTGGGGACTGCGGAGGTGGATTCTTTCTTCAGCCTAGAGATGGGTTGGCATTTACTTTTCTGTATTATACTTTGGATAGTGCATGAGCGAGACTTTTGGATTCTACCTTGTTTCCCAGTGATTTGTGCGTGTGTGTGTGTGAGTGTTTTTTCTTTTTTGTAACCTGTTTCGCCCTGTGAGCTTCCATCTTGGCTGTTTGTGTTTTGTTTGCGCAAAGCCTCCCGTGTCTTCCGCGGCTTCCGTAAACCCCGATTCTCCGCGCTCCGCCCGGCGTCTCGGATGCCGCGGGCGGGATGGGAACGTACCCACAATACCGAACTCTCCACACCGCCGGACGCGACGGGACGGGGACTGCCGAGAAATCTCCCTATTTCTAAGCGAGGTCACAGGGCGTAGTGCCGATCGCCCGATTAGAGTTCCAGTCCTCGCACTACCGCGTACGGTGAGCAAACTGCCAGCGCTACCGGCACTACCGGAACCTGCCGACGACAGCCGCGAGACGTGAAGTCATCCCGTCCTACGTCTACCCAGCCGTGGCGTCAAGTCTTCTCCACCCGCCCGCTCGCGACGACTGGCAGCGTACATACATGTGAGGACTGTGGTGGAGGGCGATGGGGGCGAATTTTCCGCATGATGCTTTATCGTGACTCGTCCGTCCGGTGGCGCGAGGCTTGGGAGAAAAAAAAAGGGCTTGGCGGCCCCATGACATGGGTCAAGGCTCGAGGCCGCCCGGGGGTTTAAAGGGAAATATGTTGAGCTAGGTAGGGGGCGAGCTGAGATTGCCGACCGACGATCGGACTCCTTTTTTTTCTTTCCTGGACTTTGACTTTTTGGGCATGAATTCTTTTTGTTTGGATTTTAGACTCGTAAATCCTAGGAAGGAGACACTGAGACAACGTTGAGGAAACGACGAAACGAAACGAAACGACTTCACGCATCACCGCGGACGGAATACGATACAACTTGCCCGACGTTGCAGCCCGGACCGGAACTACCGCATTCAACGAGTCCGAACCGGCCCCCGAACCCACCACCAAATCTCCAGACCGACGAACCTCACCACCTCTCAGCAGAGCAAATGGGCACCTCCGAGATACCACCCGAACACCCGGACGAAGAATCGCCGCCCACTTCCGCACCCGCGCCGGAACGCGAGTCCACCCCCGCCGGGGCAACGTCGTGGATCCGGCGGCGTCTCGTCGGAACGGGCGGGCGCCGGGCCCCGACGACGCACTTCACCGTCGGGCAGGCGGCGTACGTGCTCGGGTTCCATGGGGTTGGGTCGTTCGTCATCTCCGGGGGGGTGAACTTTGGGATTGCGTGTGGTGAGTCTCTCTTGCCGCTTCCGGTCCCTTTCTGCTTTCCCTTTAGTCTTCCCTTCACTTCCCTTGATCCTTTCCTTTTTTTTCTCTTTTGTTTTATATCTTCTCTCTCTCCTTGTTTTGCGTTTCTGGACCCTTATCGTCATTTTGCCGCTTTTGTCTCGGATGGGGTGGTGTGAGTGGCTAGTTTTGAGTTTGACGTTTCTTCCGCGGTTGGACGTTGCGTTTCACCACGACGTCATGGTGCAGCTTCTTCTATGAGGAAGGTGTCTTGTACCTTCCGGGGTCTATGTCCGGATTCAGGCGGTGATGGAACAATGTCTGAGTCTGGAACAATGACTGAGTAGGAGCGAAACCACAAGCCGTGGTTGGGCTTCAATTCTCAGACTCATCTCACCCATCGCCATTCTCACCCCCTATCTTCTCATTATCGCTCATCTTCCCACTCACACCTCTATTCTCACGCATCCACTCACCCCTCCGCGTCCACCAAACATGAAACGTACAAAGGCTAACAAACCCCAGCAATGTACCTCTCCCCAGACGACCGCATAACCCTCCTCCGCCTCCCAAACACCCTCGCCGGCGACGCGGCCCTCACAATCGTCATCCAGGTCATCGTGACCTGGCTCATCGAGTGGCTCGCCGTGACCTCGGACCTCCGCTCCGGGAAAGTCGCGCCGCTCGCCTGGCGGTGCGGGCCCAAGGCGCGGTGGATCCTGGGACTGCCACGTACCGGCGAGGACGGGGGCGAGACGAGGGGGAGCTCGCGCGAGGGCGAGAGGGACAGCTCCGATAACCGGCACAGCACGAGCAACCGGAAAGCGAATGCCGCGCCGACCAGGAGCCCCCGGATGCCACTCCTCGCCCATCCCCTCCGCATCATCGCCGTCCTAGTCCCCTCTTTCATCCTCATCTGGCCCCCCTCAATCGGCATCCTCATCGCGCTGGGTACGGCGATGGGGGACGGGGACTACCTTTATCCCTCACGGTGGACGCCGCAGATTTTCAAGCTTGTCTTTGGCGCCGTGCTGGGGTTGTTGACCACGCCTGTTATGGCGCTTTTCTGGGTAGTGAGGGAGGGGGTTGGCGGTGGATTGGCGTGAGCATGGTCGAGAGCTTGCGAGGAGACGATTGGAACATTGCGTTTAGAAGGGAACGCCAATGGGATAGCGTCATGAGTCAAGATGAAATTGAGCGTTTAGAGCGATAGATGGATCATGGGACTTATAGACAGTATAACTTAATGCTTAATCATTTACTCGAAACGAAATATATACTTCTTGAAGAAAAAGAAAGATATGTACTCAAAAAGGGATACTCTACCCATTCATCCACAGTACCCCCAATCCCACCCTTTACCAAGCATCCTACTGCAGACTCAGAATCTTCTCCGCGGCGTGCTCCGAAACGACCATGATGTACGCCGACGGGTTCGCCGTCACCATGCCGGGGAAGATGCTGGCGTCCACGACGAACAGGTTGTCCGTGCCGTAGACCTTTGTGTTGGTGTCCACGACCGCCGTGCCGTCCTCCCGACCGTCGTCGGTGCCGATCTTGCAGGTTCCTGTTCCCCGGGTTAACACGGCTCTTGACGAATGAAGGAATTGGAGGAGAGGGGGGAGAGAAGATGGGACTTACCGATCCAGTGGTTCGCGCGGCGGTTAGAGGTCGAGACAACCATCTAAACAGCCCGTTAGCCCGGTTCCAAAAGCTTGTGAATGGGAAGTGGGAAGCCCTAGACTTACATTCTCGACGTACTCCCTCGCCGACACCCCCGGCGCCGGCTGCTCCCACACTAGCCCCTCAACGCCCTCCAGCGCCTTCTGCAGGTTCTCAATCCCCTTGATCACCGCCTCGATGTCCCCCTCATCCTTGAGGTACGGCACATCGGACACGACGGTGTTGAGGCTCCTGCTGATCGTCATGCGGCCCCGCGAGACGGCCCCGCGGCCCAGGTACTGGCTCATGGTGATAGCCTTGGTGCTGTTAACGTCCAGCGACGCCTCGACGCGCGCCGTCCACTGCAGCTGCCGGACGATCCCGTCGGCACCCGTGATCTCCTCGAAGAAGACAGGGCCGATGTTAGGCGCCGCCTGCGCCAGGATGCCGGAGCGGGAGTTGACGTAGGCATCGCGGTCCGCCTCGATGGGATCGTCGAAGGCCTCGTAGAAGTCGTAGAACTCGACGTCGGGGTGGGTGATGACGGTGTCGGTCTGCGTCGTCAATTATTATTTCGAGCGAAGAGTGGAGGGCTCTGCAAGGGTACTCACGTTCGTGTGGTCCTCCAGGTTGTGGCCGACAGGGAGGTTGATCCATTGGTCCTCAGAGATCATCGTCTCGCCGTCCGCCGAGCTCTTGACGATCTCGAGCTGATCCTGGGGACCAATACCACCTGAACCCAGTTAGCATCTCAAACCCATCGATATCAACAAGCAGGCAACACTCACTCCTAAGCAGAACCTTGGCGCTCCCAAACGTCCCGGCGGACAGAACAACCCGCCCCTCCTCCGTCAGCGGCACGATCCCCTCGTACCCGCCCTCAAGTCTCGCCTCGACCTCAACACCAGTAACATGCCCATCCTCCCTCACAACCCACTTCACCGTAGTCCCAAGCCACATGTCGAAGTTATCCCTCTCCGCCGCGCGGACAAGGTACGTCGCAAGCGGCCCGGCCCTCTCGCCCCCATCAAACATGTACGGCGTATGCGTAAACGTCCGGTTCTTCTCATTCGGCACCTCGTTCGCCGTGACCTCCTTCCACCCACCAGCCTCCAGACCCGACGAAACAATATCGAAGCCCTCCTGGTAGTACAGTTTCCCGTCCATGCTTGGCGTGGTCGTCCCCGGGATCCGCGAGAACAGACGCTCCGTCGCTCTCTCCATGTCGGTGGCCCTCCACCCCTCGGGGAAGTTGTAGTCCCAGTCCTCCGAGTACGGCTTCCACCACAGCGCGGCGTTGATGGCCGTCCCGCCGCCGAGGATGCACCCCGCCATCTGGTCCATGTCGCTGCAGGCGATGCCTGCCGAGTCGTGCCAGATCTCGTTGCACAGACCCGGGACGTCGAAGCGGGTTAGGCCGCGGCCCTCAAGCCAGTCGGGGCCCTGGTTGCCGCCCCAGCGGCTGGTGGACGGCCCGCCCTTCTCAATGAGAAGGACCTTCTTGCCTGACTCGCTCAGCTTGTCCGCGAGGGGCAGGCCGCCGGCACCGCCGCCGACGATGACGTAGTCGTAGGCCGTCTCGGTGGGGACCGGGACGCCCGTGACCGGAGGCGCGGTGGTCGTAGTCGGAGGATCAGTCCCCGTGGGATCCGGGTCGCTGCCCCCGTCGCAGTCACCCCCGACGGTGTTGGTGGCTAGCGCAGCCCACTCCGAGTACGACGGGTTCGCAATGTTCTCATCAGGCGTGGCAGGGAAGATGTTCTGCGTGTCGTGCTGCTGCGGCACGACGTCCGCGGGGCACGTCAGGCCCTCGGGCGAGTCGTAGGCGTGGGCCCAGCCGAGGAGCATGTTGCCGGCGCTGGAGCTGAGGCCGCCCGTGGTGCCGTCGTGGTCCCACTGGAGACAGCCCTCGCAGCGGAAAAGGAGCTCGTAGTGCGTCTCGTTGATGCGCGAGGAGATCTGCGTGATCTCGGCCTCGCCGCTGTAGCTTACGGGGAGGTCGTAGCCCGTGGCCCACATCAGCTCGGTGAGGATCTCGTCCTCGTTGGGCCAGGCCATGAGGAGGAGGTTGCTCGTCATGATGCCTCCGAAGGAGACGCCGCACCAGCCGGTACCCTGTCCGTTGGGCGAGCCGCATGACTAGGGGTGTTAGCTGAGTTCCAGTGAAAGAGCATGGGAGGGGACACACCAATAGGCCGATGAACTCGGTGGCGTCAGTTTCGAGAGCGTCCTCGGGCATGGCGAACCCCATGGTGAAGCCGCCATTTGTCTGGGTGCTGGAAGCCGACCAGGTGTCGAAGATGATGCCCGTCTCGGGGTCAGTGTAGACCACCGGGGCGGCGGACTGGGCGTGGCTCGTGGCCCATACTGCAGACTGTTAGTCCATGATCTTGGTGACCCTGCTCACTCTGAACCACTTACATGAGGCCAAGGCGATCAACGCCGACGGCAACTGACGAGAGACCTGCATAGCGCCAATACCTGCCTACTCAACTGGAATGCTGGACGATGGAGGGAACTAGACCCGAACTCCAGACGGGCAGAGATCTGTCCCTTATATAACGACGCCAGATCTCCTCTGCAAGGGTGTGACGTCCCAACCGCCGCAGGGCCCCGCCGCGGGCGTAATCATCTCGACTCTGGTAGGCGGAATCAGTGAGCAGGGGTAGCATTGACGACGGATGAATACTTCCCACTAGATTGGCCGACCGAAGACGGGAGATTCAAGGATGAGCGGAGACCTCGCCCAAGAGCATGGCTACGGCCCTCCACCAAGGAAGTGCCGGAAGCCGCAGGGCCAAGGCCATCCATCGCAGGGATAATCCGCGCATCCAGACGCCCCTTCCCCCTGGACCGAACAGTGGTACGCCACTTTAAACCCCCTTCGGAAACTTGCTCAGCGGATCCGGACAAAGACACCGAAGATCGGCACCCCCCCGCCCGAACCGGCAATCGCCGCGTGGGGAAACCCAGCACGCGCAGGGCTAAATCCATCGCCAATCCGGCTCCCGGGCCTACTCCCGGACGGAAATCTCCACCGCGCGCCGCATTTGTGGGGAAACTCGGCCCCTGCGCAAATATGCCACCCTCGAATAGATTGCCAAGACGCAGAGCATTACACAGGAAGAATGCCAGGGCCGTGATTCGACAGTAACCCCGACGTCGCAGCGGATCTCCCGGCGCCGATCACTTTCCCGAAGCGGCATGCCGTCGAGATGAAGGGATCCGTGGGGGGTGAGGGAAGGAGCAGCCGTGCCTGAGAATGTCCCGCCGCCGCCCGGGGATTTGAGGGAAGGAGCGATGTTACGGGTAAAGGCGCCTTCGTGGTTCCGCCGGTGGGGCCGTCGTCCCTCGTTCCTGCTTTATTTGGATTAGGTTCGCGGAAGGTGCTGCCCGTTACTCCGACGGGGACTTGCAGCGTCGCGGTGGAGGAAGGGGCGGCTGGATAAAGTCTGAGCGAGTTTCTCCCCGCCGGCAGGACCCAGCACGAGGATACGTGGACACAAAGTTGTGCTTCTTTCCGGCAGATGGCCCTAGATTCACCGTTCAAGCAACCACGAGAGACCTCACTCCCATCGTGGTATTATAGTTGCCTCTGACGAGATGTTACCGGGCCGCGATGGGTCCAGGGAAGCCCCGCAGGCATCATGGCCCGGATAGTTCGGCATCACGGCTGCTACACCCACTAAACAGACATGCTGGATACTATAATGGTATTCACGGACAAACGCAACCCACTATCAACATCCACACCTCCCTAGTCCTCATCCATCAAGCCATCCACCTTGCCCAGGAAATCATCCCTCCCCTCCCCCCTCAGCAACGCCTCAATATCCACCCTCCCACCCGTGATATACCTCTCGCTAACCCCCGTATTCACCCTCTGCGAGAGCAACTCCCTCAGCTGCGCCCTCAGCGCCCCAACCTCCCCCTTACTCAACTGCGCAACCTCCATCTCCTTCCTCTTCTTCCCGCTCCCCTTCCCCCCCCATATCTTAGCCTTCTCCATCTCCTCGCTATCGTACTCCACCCCCAGATCCTCCGCCGCCGTCTTCATCCAGTTGTCCTCCTTGGAGTTCTTATCCTTGGCAATCGCCGTGTCGGCAATCTGCTTCGCCAGCGTCACTCGCGGCTTCAGCTTCGCCACCACCCGCCTGTCAATGTCAATCGTCCGGATAAAGTACTTCTTGCTCGCCGCCTTCTCGTGGTGAACCTTTGCTACCAGCCGCCGCGTCGGCGTCACCTCATCCGGCGCGCAGAGCAGGATGCTAAGGCCCGACTTGTCCGCTCGTGCCGTGCGCCCGGACCGGTGCACGTAGGCGTCGGCCGCACGCGGCACGTGGTAGTGGATCACCTGGTCGATGTTGGGGATGTCAAGGCCGCGCGCCGCGACGTCGGTGCAGAGGAGGATCGTGGACTCCTTAGCGGTCGCGGCGGTGAAGCGCTCGATGGAGCGGTGGCGCGCCTTTTGCGGCATCTGGGAGTGGAGGGGGTGGACCTTGAGCTGGAGGTTCTGGAGGAACGGGGAGAGGCGGCGGACTGCCGCGATGGAGTTGGTGAAGACGAGAGTCTTGCTCGCAGGGTTAAGCATTAAGACTGCGTAGAGGTAGAGGTCCTGTGACTCGTTAGTGTTGGCTCCGGGTGACGACGTTGTAAGAGTGGGACACACCTTTTCCAGACCGCCGCATTCCACCATGCCCTCCTTCAGCTTCTCCGCCATCTGCGACACGGGGTTCACGTCGATGAACTTGGGCGTCTCCTCCCGGAACTTAAGCTTCTGCAGGAGATACTCCATAGACTGGCCCTGGTTCATCAAATTGAACCTGCCCTTGCCGGCAAGCTTCTGCTGTAGCCCCTTGTTGAACGTCGCCGAGAACACTAGCGTCTGGCGAGGAGACAGCTCCTCGTCGTCCTCGTCGTCCTCGTCGTCATCCTCCCCTTGCTCGAAGCCCATCTCCTCCCGATCAAGCGCGTTGAGGATGTGCTCCGCCTCCTTGAAGTGCCCTTCCGAGAGCAGCCGATCCGCCTCGTCCACTGCGAGGAACTTGATCTGTTTGAACGCCTGCAGCAGGGGAATGTCGTCGTTGATGACCTCCCACAGCCGCCCCGGCGTCGCGATGACAATGTCCGCCTTCGCGAGCTGCCTCTGCTGCTTCAGGATCGAGAGGCCGCCCGTCACGGAGCAGACGTACGGCCGAGTCTCGAGCCCCGCGCTCAGAGCCTTGATGTGCTCCGTAAGCTGCTTCGCGAGCTCTCTCGTCGGCGACAAAATCAGGGCAGTAGGGATCTTTATCTCCGATTCCTCGTCGGAATCCGCCGGCTCGTCGCGAGATTTCAGCCACCTCTCGATCATCGGGATCGCGAACGCTAGCGTCTTTCCCGAGCCGGTGGACGCCTTGCCGATCACATCGCGGCCGGCGAGGACTTCTGGGATGGCGGCGGACTGGATCGAGGTGGGCTTCGAGAACTTGAGGCGGGCGATGGCGGAGAGCATCGGATCTGACAGGCCAAGGGCCTCCCAGGCGGAAACGTCGGTGTCAGGGGCGTCGTTCGCGGAAAGGGGCGCGCCCTCGGCTGTGTCCTCGGCCTCGCTGCTATCCTCGTCGGCACTACCCTCTTCTTCCGCCTTGTCTTCCTCCTTTTCTTCCTTGTCGTCCGCCGAATCTGTCTTGACAGGCGCACCTCTCTCGCCTTCCGCCTCGGGCAGATCATCGAAGCCCTCGAACTCCTCCTCGTCCACTCCGCCCGCCGCCTCCACCAGCGCCTCGGACACAAAGAACTCGACATTATCCCCCTCCCTCACGACATCAACCCCATCAATCATCTCCAGCCCCATCATGCCATCTGGATCCTCCTTCCACGGAAGCGCCGTCGCATCCATCTTCCGGAATCCTGCCGACGGCTTCCCCTTCTTGGCCTTCGCGGCAGGCCGGTTATTCCCCGTCTTGGTCCGCTTCCCGGGCTTCTTGTTGTCGGCCGGGCCCGACTGGAGCTTCCTCTTCTTCGATCCGGGTTCCATGGCGCTTGGACTGAAGGTGTTCGTTCTTGAAAGTGGTTTGGACCCTTTGTCTTGGGGAAAATCTCGGCCCCACCATCCGTCGCAAAAAAATATCAAGCTCGGGGTGGATGTGCACCGACGCCGACGTGATGACTAAGATGGGACTTCGGGATAAGAGGTCGACAGACGAAGGGCGTTTGAACGTGCAAGGCGGTTTGTTCACTCTCAGAGTCATAGAAATAGACATATTTGCAGTTTAAACCAGTGGCCTTTTTTCTTTTCTTTTAATGAGGCTTTGGTCATTCTCTGTTCTTGGTATTGGAGCCCCTCTACTCTAGGTTTCGGAGAAGTACCCCGACCCCCGACCTTGCACCTGTCAGGTGTGACCAACTGCAGAGACCCCGTCTGCCGTCATCTTGCATTGAGATGAGTAGAACCGACAAGTCGCGGGCGCTTTTTCGCGACAATTCCAGCCTCCGACAGCTGCACGATCTCGACATTCCGCGTCACCGACCCATGATACAGCTCCAAGATGCACGTCATCAAGCCGTCTTGGCTAAGCCATAGCGGTTAGTATCGCGACTCATCCCCATTGAGCGCGTCAAGCAGTCTTCAGCCGCCCGTTCTAGCATCAGCCCGAGCGACAGACCCGCTAACCCATGATCCCACTCTAGGCGAACAAAAGGATTTCGAAGTCTACAGCTGCCACGTCTCCCCCGATGGCAAGCGCCTCGCGACGGCGGGCGGCGACGGCCACGTCCGGATATGGTCGACCGAGGCCATCTACAAGTCCCACGACCGGGAATACACGGGCCCGCGACAGCTCTGCCACATGAGCCACCACCTGGGCACGATCCACTCCGTCAGGTTCTCACCGAACAACCGGTACCTCGCGTCGGGCGCGGATGACAAGATAATATGCGTCTACCAGCTCGACAAGGGAGCGCCGGCGACAGCCTTTGGTACGCGTTGCCCGGCCCGCCCTGAATGATCATCTCTGACCCGTGTTGTACGTAGGATCGAACGAGCCGCCCCCCGTCGAGAACTGGAAGACACACAAGCGCCTCATTGGCCACGAGAACGACGTCCAGGACCTCGCCTGGTCCCCCGACTCGTCCATCCTCGTCTCCGTCGGCCTGGACTCCAAGATCGTCGTCTGGTCCGGCCACACCTTCGAGAAGCTCAAGACGATCCTCGCGCACCAGAGCCACGTCAAGGGCATCACCTTCGACCCCGCGAACAAGTACTTCGCCACGGCGAGCGACGACCGCACCGTCAAGATCTTCCGCTTCACGCCCCCGGCTCCCAACGCCACGCAGCACGACATGGTCAACAATTTTGTCCTGGAGACGACCATCAGCGCGCCGTTTAAGAGCTCGCCGCTGACGACGTACTTCCGACGCTTGTCCTGGTCCCCCAACGGCATCCACATTGCAGCGTCCAACGCCGTCAACGGCCCCGTCAGCTCCGTCGCCATCATCGAGCGGCAGGACTGGAACTGCGACATCAGCCTCATCGGGCACGAGGGCCCCACTGAGGTCTGCCTCTTCTCCCCGCGCCTCTTCCACACCGAGAAGCCCCCGGAGAACGGCGAGGTAAACAGCGGAGACCGCGTCACCGTCATAGCGTCGGCCGGGCAGGACAAGACGCTGTGCGTCTGGAACACGTTCACGTCGAGGCCCGTCGTCATCGTCCAGGACGTCACGGCGAAATCCGTGGCCGACCTCGCCTGGTCACCGGACGGGCTGACCGTTTTTGCCGCCAGTCTGGACGGGGCCATCCTAGCTGCCCAGTTCAAGGAGGGGGAGCTCGGGTGGCCCGCGAAGATGGAGGAGAACGACATGGTTTTGGAGAAATTTGGCGGTAACAGGAAAGGCATGGGCATCGCCGAGGATGTGGAGGGCCTTCACCTGGAAAGCCAGTCTAAGGCCGGGGAGTCGCGCGCTGTGGAGTCGCGGATGGGTGCGCTGATGGGGGACATGCAGCCGTCGGAGAAGGATCAGGCCAAAGCCACGAACGGCACGAAGAGCAAGAGTGCGTTCGCGACCACCAATGGCCAGGCCGAGCCAGAGAAGGAGAAGGACAAGGACAAGGACAAGGAAACGGGCACGGAGACGGAACCCCCCGCCGAAGAACCCGCAGGCAAGGCCGCGGACCAGGCTGCGGATCGCATCAAAGAGCTAAAGTCAAGAGTCACCATTGGAAAAGACGGGAAGAAGCGGGTCGCGCCGCTCCTCGTGTCATCTTCGGGGACTGGACAGTCTTCGCTTCCCCAGACTCAGCTCGTCGGATCAACGGCGACGAAGGCTGGACAGAACGAAGGGCCGCAGACGACCGTCGACGTGGCGAAACCTTATGAAGGTCTACCAAAGGGCGGCATCGCGAGCCTGCTGCTTGGGAACAAGAGGAAGGCCGCGGCGCTGGAGGAGGAGGAAGAGGAGGTGGGCCCAAGACAGCCACTCGGACCCACGCCGATTGTGGTGAATGGTGCTGATGGCGTCGAGTCCGCCGCCTTGACCGCACCAAAGACCGGACAGATGCCCACGCCGGAGTACCTCCGCCCCGCGATACTCAACCCCTCCATTGCGTATTCCCAAATACGCCTGGGTGTACCCAACGTGCGGACACACGTTCTACGACCTCTTGAGAAGGGCATTCTGTTATCGGAGAGCACGCTGGAAGACGCGTCGAGGATACCCGAGAACATCATATTCGAGGCCCGGAATCCCACCGTCGCGAAGGATCCGTCCCGGATATCGACGTCGAAGCGGGGGGCGCTGATATGGCAAGACTTTGTGCCGCGGGCGGTCCTGCTCGTCACCGGGAACCGGAACTTCTGGGCGGCGGCCTGCGAGGATGGCACCCTATACGCGTGGTCTCCCGCGGGGAGGAGGCTGTTTGGCGCTATTGTCATAGAGTCGCAGCCCGTTATCCTCGAGTGTCGCGATCACTGGCTCCTCTGCGTGACGGCGGTGGGACTTTGTCACGTCTGGGACATCCGGACGCAGTCCTCGCCGCACCCGCCGGTATCCCTCGGGCCGGTTCTAGAGCTGGCATGCACCTCACTCAACGTCCACGCGCCCTCTCCAGGACCCGGGGTCACGACGGCGACTCTAAACTCGACGGGCCACATCGTCGTCACCCTTACGAACGGAGACGGCTACTTCTACGCGCGAGACATGTACACCTGGCAGCGCCTCAGCGAAGCGTGGTGGGCTGTCGGCTCGCAATACTGGAACAGCACCGATTCGTCCATCAGCGCGCTGCAGTCCACGGCCGTCGGCCCATCGACGCCCCGGAAGAAGGACGGCAACGCCAACGTGTCGACGGGGATCCTGCCGTTCCTGGAGCGGCACACGACGAACGAGTTCCTGCTGCGCGGGAGAGCGTACACGCTGCAGCGCATCGTCAAGATGGTGCTCGCCAAGGACGGCTTCGAGGGCTTCGAGAGCACGGTTAGCATTGCGCACCTGGAGAACCGGATCGCGGGGGCGATGCAGCTAGGGGCTCAGGAGGAGTTTAGGTTGTACCTTTTCATGTATGCGAAGAGGTTGGGGGCTGAGGGGTTGAGGGGGAAGGTGGAGGAGCTGCTTAACTCGCTTATTGGGGGGGTGTTGAGGGAAGAGGGGGAGGGGAACAAGGAGGACGGGAAGGGGTGGTTTAGTGCTGATGGGGATATCTGCGGGTGGGATCGCAAGGAGCTGCTGAAGGGAGTGGTGATGATTCTTGGTAAGTGCTGTCTTGTCCTGTGGTGGGTGTCTGGTGGTGTTTACTAACGTCCTGCAGGCAAGTTTAGGGAACTTCAGAGGTTGACGGTCCAGTATGCCCGGGCGCTGGACATTCCCTCGCAAGAGAACGATGCGATGTCTGTCGATGAGGCTTCGTAATCGGGTCTCCGTCGCACACCGAGTGAGGAGCTGGGAATGTATTATTATGTCTGTACGATTGGTGGACAAGGATGGACGTCGGCGGGATTGTTTTTCTTGCTGGTCACCATGCTTCGGAAATGGGCTGCTATGAAGGGAGGCTGTGGTCTTTCTTTTCTTTCGTTTTCCTTTGGTCGCGTTATTGACGGGGAGCTTCTTTTTTTGGCGTATGCAGGCAGGAAGTAAGAGCCGGAATTCACAATATTTCTTTCACAGTCTCATTCTGCTGGCTTTCTTCGCTCCCGTTCCTCCAAAGGACCTTGTGCGCCATCTTGGTATCTTCAGGAGGACAGAGTGAGGGCTTTATGCGCTTATCTTGCTACCTTCTGGGGTCAGAGGGGCTGGTGTGACCTTGGTTGAGTGGGTGGACAAGCGGGATAGATGTTTGTGTGGATGATAGGCATGATGGGCGTTACATCTGTCATTCAAACCCATGCCAGCCAGCAAACATCCACGATGAGGTCATTGGGGCGAGAGACAAGATGGGGTTCTGCCTGGCCTCATTGCCTTTGCCATAGATGGGCTTGGGCCCTCCACTGTATCTTTCCGGAAGGCTCGGTGGGCCTTGATGACCTTGGTCCTGCCTACCTCTTTTGCCATCACTCCTTTGGCCGGTCGGGAAGGAAGGAGCGGGCAGGGCACAACATGGCAGGCACACTAATAGGGATCGCGACTTCCCTCCATGGTGGTTGCCATGAGCCCTTGCCCCTTCGCGTCACAATCCTCTTCCTCGCTCACCTTTTGTTTTTCTGCCCTTCCCACCCTCACTCACAATACACTTCTCACTCTCAAACCAAGCACATTCCTTCACAAACTTGAAAAGAAAATACCTACAAACCACCCGCGACCCACAAACGCGTCCACTCCTTGATCCAGCAACACATTCAAGACTGTCTTCACGTACAGCCCAGCCTCTACGGCAACTCCTACACACTTATCAGCACCTCACTCCCTTGGCGGTCTTTCAGAAACCAGTTCGTCCTTATCATCATATTCTACATCTTTGAACCTAGGTTTCCTCAGCTCTCTTTGTCCGTCATCCTCTCATCTCTCTCCTTGCTCGCCAGCTCAGTGGTGCTTTCCAGAGATTGTGGTAATGAGCTCTAATAAACTCCCAGTGCCCAGGTCAACTTCAACTCAGACGAGATGGCCGGAAGAGGAGCTCTGTCTAAAGGCGGAATCTTCTCGGTATGGAAGGTCCTCCTCCTGACCGCTCTCTTTGCCCTTACCGTGGCTGCAGGCCAGAAGGGTCTTTCCGTCTCCGTCTCTGGCGGCTTCAACGACGAGACCCGCGGCGTTGTCATCGTCTTCGCCAAGAACAGCCAACTTGACGCCGTCCTTTCCTCGATAAGCCAGATCCAGGGAGCCTACGACAACAAGTTCTCCGAGGACCGGGTCTTTTACAGCGACAAGGTCATCTTAGATGAGTTCAAGGCACTGACATCTAATCTCACCCAACCCGGCAGAGCGTACTACGAGAATGGCAAAGATGAGAGCGCGGCCATGCGCGGCGAAATTTACTCGGACGCCCACGCCCCAGTCTGGCTGGGCCTCGTCTACGAACTATGTTCCTTTGGCGCGGGCTTTGAGATTGACTGGCTCGACCTGTTCCGGAATGCCGCCTACTTAAAGGTCGCCGACTACATTAGCTGCAACCTTATGATTCCGGCGCCTAGTTTGCCGACCCCTCCCGATCCCTACTTTGAGCCCGAGCCTGTCTATAGCGGATTTGGTGCGGACGTCGAGTCCCTCGACCTTAGCTCCCTCGACCTTAACTCCCTCTACCTCGACAAATTTGCTAGCAGTGCAAGCCTCGAGGTTGCCAAGAAGTCCGGGGTCTTCTATCTCGTCGACGACCAGGTTGGCGGCATTCCGGAGTATCACCAGCATTGGATCAAGGTCGCCAATGACTTTGACAAGCAGCGAAAGATGCCGGGCATCCGGGCAGGGCGAACCTCGCTTTACTGGCGATCCAAGTTTTACACCGTCAACAGGCCGGCGTACATAAAGCGCAGCGTCCGACTTCCAATCTGGAACGGCTTCGTCTGAGCTGGCAGCATGGGCAGCCTTACAACACAAGCCCACCCTCCTAGTTCGACCTTATTATTCTCTTTTTCTTTTCTTTTTGCCGGCACATGATTTAACGACACGATCCTTTCATAAGCAGTCGACCTGAGTCAAGCACCTGGCCTGCACGTTTTGCGACTTTTTTGACCTTATCTTATTGCTTTATTTATTTCCTCCCTTACTTCTTCCTTTCCTACGCATGTATCCCTACACACCTCTGATTACGAGATGGAAGGCGGGATCTCCATCGGGATATGAGTTGACGATTAACGAGATTGACGGCGGCCGGAGAGAGGAGGGTGGACTCTGTTTTGAAGAGGGTTGAGGTTGAGTTAAGGAGTGGTCTGTTCGTCTTCCTTTGCCTGAAGACTGGTACTCGTCGTTCGGTATTGGTAGCGCATAGTAATAAACGGGCCTTGAAAACATGTGCGGGTGAATCGTGATGCATGCTGTGCTCTAGGATGACGGCGGTGATCCTCTACAGTAGTATGGTCCGTGTTGTTTTTGGACCTGTACGGGAATGACAGGGAACGCCACGCCATAGACGTCCTCGAGTTTAAAGGCTCTGGGGGAGTGCTTGAGCTGAGGGAGACGTACACACGGGTATAGATCGCCTGGATGGGGCTGGAAGAGACGAGGTATAAGGAATCGAAACTCCACCGGGGACTGGGGTCTGGCTGCTCGCGGGGCGGAACTGGTTCACACTACAAGTATGCCTTGAATGATTTTGGCGCGCGAAGCAGTGAACTAACACGGGCCTCGTATGAGTTATGAAACGATGGCAGGGCTCTTTACGGCTCGCTTCTACGTGGGATGCTACAGGGATATCAACGCGACGAATCGAAAATTCTCGCTGGCGCCGTCGGGGGAACGCCAAGATATGAAGCGCTGCCGAGAGACTTTTGCTGGACCTTGGCGCTTCCTGGGGACAGGGTATAGACCCTCTTGTAAGGCTACTACCGGATGGCAGAAGACGGAGGGGAGGATTTAAGCATTCGAGCTCTTGACCACATTAAGACTAAGGGTACGGGTGTGGAGTCTCTTTCACCCGAGACCACCATATCGCCGAAGAAATTCTTGGCCCGAATGGCCCCAGTGCCGAAGCCCGGCCCACCCGTGTTTCGAACGGACCTGATCCGTGGTTGGCCGTTTCGGCTCTGCTGCCAAGATGCGCCAAGAAAGGGGTATTGGCGTTGGCACCAATGACGCTTTGCCCCGCTCGCGGAGCTGGAGCTCAGGACTGGAGCTTGGGGGGTGATGCCAAGGCGCGGTATGCAGGGTGGTGACAGGGATGCCCGGATGGAGGGTTGAATACCAATTACAGACAAAGAAACGAAGGAGAATGGGGGCGAAGATGAGACCTTCCCCCCCCCCGTGGAACTGGCTCTGGAGGTGTTGCGGTGAACTTTGGGGAGACGGAGGTTGCTTGAGGAAGTGACGAGGTCGAACTAAAATTATGGGCTGAGAAAAGCCACTGAGCTCAGCTGTGACATCATCCCAATTCAGGGCCCCATCCGGCGGGTTTAGCCCACTTCGGGGCGCGACCGGGGGATATCTCGCGGTACTGCGACCCCAAAACGCGCCAGACTTCCGGCAGCTGCTGTACTCGTACCCGGCAGGTTTACTTGTCGCATTAGTTGGTGGTGCGGCATGCTTGCACTGCACCGCTGACTTTTGTACTCCCCCTCTGCTCCCACAGCTTGCGCCTCGCCTCAGGTACCAGGAACCTCGCCTAGCGTGAAGCCGCCTTGATCTTGATCCAGCCCCTCCCAAATCGCACCTCTCGATCCCCGCCGATCTTATTCTCGCTTCGTCATACCCAACGGATCACCAGCGGCCCCCTCCCAGGCTCCAGCCCACACCCCTGTAACACGTTCTCACCTGAAGAGGAGGCTGTGCCGCCTCGGCTTGGCCCAGCCCTTCCAGGTCCTCCCCCCCTGGCTCCCTGCTACGCAATTAGGAACCAGATCCCTGCAAGGGCGCGCACCTGCTCGCAGGCGCCCTTTGTATTGCCAATTGATCCTCCCGCCGCGTCGCACGCCTCCCTGTTTGAAATTCTTTCTGCTTCTTTGCTTCTTGACGTCTTTGATTTGAGACAAGCGCTTGTTGGTGACGACACTTACGTCAGACCTGGATTCGTGGATACGCAGACGGCCGGTACAACCCATCTCCTGTCCCTCCTCTTGTGACTTCTTGAGCTCCATCCTTCTCCATCCCTTCGATCAACCCCGACTGCGAATCCATCAACGACTTCGAACTGCCTTGTATCTCTCTAGCCGAGCGCATACCCGACGAGCGACCTAGACGGAAAACGAGAGCTCCTGACTTCGGTGGAGTCCCGGTGATACAATTGTTCCAGGCCGAGCTGCATCGTTCGCGACCGAATACGGCAGTCTGCTACCGAGGAGACAGGCGGTGGGAGGAGGAAGAGCCAGCTCGCGCGGGAATCGAGACACTGGACTCTCGTGACTTTGCTGTAGTCGAACTCCGAAGCTCCAAGGTTTGCTCGAAGCGACCGAAACCAACTCCTTGATACTACACACGGCGGCACCATGGTCACGCGACACTCGCCGTCCGGCGGCTGGAAGCCTGCCTCCTCGATGGGGCTGTCGATGAAGTCGGCGTCGCTGATAACTGTACGGGCTGTCGTGGTCCTGTTGGATGTGGCTGTCTGATGGCTGACTTGGTGGCTATAGTTGACGTTCCAACACTCTGCTCTCATCCTCGTACGTGCCCCCAACTCGGCGTCATCTCCCCTAGCCCCTCAGCGGCTGTCCCTCCCGACCGCGGACCATCACTGGAATGCCTAGACTAACACCCCCAGATCATGCACTACTCCCGCATCATGGCCCCCGAGGGCGACCACCGCTACTTCGCCTCGACCGCCGTCTTCCTAAACGAGGTTCTCAAGCTCGCCATCTCTCTCAGCTTCGCCGTCTACGACGTCTCGCGCTCCCTCGCCCCCTCCACCCCGGCCACCGTCATCTTCCAGCAGATCTATAACTCCGTCTTCCGCGGCGACGGGTGGAAGCTCGCCATCCCTGCCGCGCTGAACACCCTGCAGAGCTCGCTGCACTACTTTGCCGTCGGGAACCTGGATCCCGTGCACTTCCAGGTCTTGTACCAAGTGGAGGTGAGCAGCATTCCCGGATTGCCGGGCCACGCGTGCCGTCATTGTCCCGGAGCCCGTGCTGACCCCGCGTAGATCCTCGCGACGGCCATCTTCACCGTCACGCTCCTCCGCCGCCCCATCGGCACGAAGCGCTGGGTTGCCCTCGTCCTCCTAACCGTCGGCGTCGCCATCGTCTCCCTCCCCCAGTCCGGCACCACCCTCGACGACAAGCTCCTCTTCCACGACACGAGCGATCACTTCTTCCCGCGCTCCGTCCACGAGCTGGGCCAGGCCGTCAATGGCCCCGGCGAGGTCGCCCACCACCTCTCCAAGCGCTCCGCGACGTACGAGGGCATCCAGGAGGACGAGGACCCCCTCCCGCAGATGAACTACTCCCTAGGCGTCGCCGCCGTGCTCGTCGCCGCCATGGTATCCGCCCTCAACGGCGTCTACTTTGAAAAGGTCCTCAAGGACTCGCCGACGCCCGTGTCGGTGTGGACGCGCAACATCCAGCTGGCCTTCTACTCGCTGTTCCCCGCCTTCTTCGGTGGCGTCATCTTCAAGGACGGCGAGGAGATTCTGCGGCACGGCTTCTTTGATGGGTATAACTGGGTGGTGTGGGCGGCGGTCAGCTTCCATGCGGTCGGCGGGATATTGACGGCCTTGGTGATCAATTATGCGGATAACATTGCCAAGAACTTCTCGACGAGTCTGAGTATTCTCATCAGCGTCGTTTTCAGCGCCTGGTTCTTTGAGTTTGAGCTCACTCCCGAGGTACGTCCTTCCCTTCCCACCCCAAGACCGCTCTACTACCGTTTCATCACCGCTCTTCACCCTGCCATCATCAAGCCGCGTGGTGGACAAGTCTAACGGAATGCAGCTCGCCTTCGGCACCGTCCTCGTCATAGCAGCGACATATCTTTACACCACCTCCCCCCGGCACCCCCGCGCCCACCGCCCGGCCCCCATCCACGTCGCGACGCTCGAGAAGACGACCATCGACCGCCTCGGGACGCCCCGCCCCGGCTCGGCGACCGCGAACGCGAACCCGGCGCTGGCGCCGCCGGCGGGTGATGGTGGGGCGGGCACGCCGTCGACGAGGATGACGCTTGACCCGATGGATGCAGTGGGGGCGGTGGGGCTGAGTAGTAGCCGGCCTGCTAGCCCCATGTTCGCTAGGCCGTCGCCTAGGAAGGACTGGGATGAGTAGGGTGGTACGAAAGGCTGTTGACTTTATGTGCAGGAGAGGGCGGGGGGTGGGGTTATGTGTGGTGGGGAAAAAAGGGGGAAAGAGGGAGGGACGGGGCGTTGGTCTCTATCCTGCGTCTGCGTGGTTCGGCTCGAGTGATGAGCCGGATTTGCTCAAGCCCACGCTTCAACGGTGGGCTCTTGAGCAGGAAAGAAGGCTACGGGTTGGGTTGCTCGGATGTAGCGAGGTTAGCCCACAGCAAACGGGTGGGCGTCGACATCTTCAGCGTGCGGGGTTCGGAAAACAGGAAACAGGAAACGGGGGGGGCAGCGGGACATGGGGAAACGGAATGGGGCGCAGCGTGGGAGTAGCGGTTTCAACAGTCGATAAATATACCCAGGGGCACATGCTCCGAATACTCTTATCCCTTTTTGAGTACCGTTTGTGACCATTGGAGCGGGGAGCAGTTAACCGTGTTTCTAAACACCATCCTAACGAAGCTCACGAGAACGATTGCCGTCGTCCAATGCGGGGGGCGAATTCATTGTAGACGTCATGGGTTCAAATCCTCACTTTTATTACTCGACTTGTTCAAGTTCCGGCCTACATGTCCCGCCGACTCTATAGACACGGGGTCCTAGATCCCCCATTCAGGTGACCCATCCCTTGTATCTCCGAGACACCTTACATGATGATCTCGTTGGTGACGTCCTACTATCGTTAGCAACCCAACCCCTAATAAACGCTATGCATAAGCAATGGGACGGGGGACTCACCCTCTTCAGCTCCTTGTACGGAAGGCACACGCAGTTCTGCACCCTAACCTCGTCACCAACGCCGCAGTCCTTGCCGAGGATGGTGATGCTCTGCACCTTGACCCCGTTCTTGACAATGCTCGTCGTGTGGCTCGAGGCCGGGATGGGCGTCCCCTCAACACGAGCCCACGCGCCCACGCGCGACCCCCACCCGATGATGGAGTACAGCACGCACGCGTCGTGCTTGACCTCCGAGTCCTCGAGAACAATCGACTCCTTGATGCGCGCGCCGGCCCCAATCACCACGCGCGGCCCAATAGACACGTTGGGCCCCAGCTTGGCGGTCGGGTCGACCGTGGCAGTGGGGTGCACAAACACGGGCGCAATGACGTTCGCCGACGGCGCCGCGAGCTCCTTGGACCCGTCCTGCATGGCCCTCTGGAGGTACAGCGCGTTGGCCGGGACCGCGGACCCCGCCGTCTTGATCTGGCGCCAGAAGTCGCGCGTCTCGCACACGAAGAACTGCTTGTTGTCCGCGAGGTCGGAGAGGATGTCCTGCTCGAGGCGGATGACCTCGTTGGGAGAGCCCGCGTCGTCGCCGAGGACGGCGCTGGAGGCGAGGTTCTCGGAGCTGGGGTACGAGACGAGGCGCGAGGGGCGGTCGTTGCGGCGCTTGATGGCGTTGCGGATGGAGGGGAAGATGGCCTCGGTGGAGAAGAGGTACACGCCCGCGTTGATCAGGTCGCTGATGTGGCTCTCGGGCTTCTCGACGTAGTGCAGCACGCGGCGCGTGTGGTCGTCGGACACGATGCACCCGAAGTTGCTCGCGGCCTCGCGCGAGACCCTAGTGCCCAGGATGACGGCCTCGGCGTGCTTCTCGTCGGACAGCCGGAGCATCTCGGCCAGCGGGAACGAGCAGCACACGTCCGCGTTCAGTACGAACAGCTTCTCGGGCCTCCCCTTGAGGATGGCGTCGCGGAAGTGGTAGAGTCCGCCCGCGGTGCCGAGGGCCTCGTACTCGCGCAGGTACTTGATGGACAGGCCGGGGAACTCGGCGCCGGCGTCCTTGATGAAGTTCTGGAAGATCTGCTCCTCGTAGTAGCCGATTATGTAGACCTCGCGGAGGTGGTCCGTCGTCAGCTTCGCGAGGGCCTCGACGCAGTGCCAGATGATGGGGTGGCCGGCGACTTCGAAGAGGGGCTTGGGGACGTCGAGGGAGAGGGGCCTGAAGCGCGTGCCGCGCGAGGGGCCGCCGACCTGGGGAATGTTAGCTGGGGCTGTACTGTGGTTCTCGGGGGTCGGGGGACAGGCCCGCGGGCGGGCGTTGGATGGTGGGAGCTCACCAAGATGACGGCCTTGGTCGACGGTTCCTGGGCGCCGCGGTGGGGTACTTGGAGAGACATGGTGATTGCCGCTGTGGATATCGGGGGCGGAAGGGGAAAAAAAAGAGTAGTCTTTTAACTGCGGGTAGACGAGAGAGTCGCGGAAGGGGAGAGGGGAAACACGAGGGTTGGGCTGGCTCGGGATTGGGGCAGCTCCGATATTTATGTTCTGGCGGTGACGATGTTCGCCGATTGCGATCTCAGGGGCGGCCTTGGTGGGGTTGTCTCCCGCCGTCCGCGGACGGCCTGCGTGTCACCAGCTGGTTCCGGCTGCGGAGAGTTTTAATGAGACCCCGTACAACCCCACTTGGCGCTGGGCAGAAACTAGGCGGGCGAAAGCCAATTTTGCTGATCAGCTGGACTGACGCCAGGGGCCCCTCACCATGACACCCGCTGATGATTCAGCAGACCCGCCTCTCTTGTCCTGCGAAAGAGACGACGTAGCTGCCCCACGAGCCACACGTACACATGGTAATGCGCCTCCGGCAGCTTTCGTCCCGTCCTTTCCCCTACCTCGTCTATTTGGGAGGGTTCGCATTTTGGTTCTTCAGTACCAGAGTGCGCGCTCAACCCCGTGCTGTCATCCCACACTTCGGAACCCAGCTGCCCGCAATACGAGGACAGGTGCGAAGCAATCTCCCTCGCGGCCATGTGACGACCCATCTTGGGACGTTGTCAGCTCAGATCGACCAGGGTCCTGCAGGGTCCATTAGCGTCTCGACTCGCCAAGACCCAATCGTTCCAAGCCGACAACAAGACATCGTGACCTCCATTTACAGCCACGACTCATCCATCCAGTACGAGACGCGCAAACTGTACTCGAGTACAACAGGCATAACTTTCTGGCGAGACTCTTGTCTTTTTCAACGAGGAATTACGTCCAAGATGCACATGGGGTAGCAGGTAGCTGCCCCGCGACTTACACGTGCCAGCGGGGTGGCTCCGGTACGTGGACTGGAGATGCCCTCCGCCATGGCCTTCTTCCAGGCATGGGCTGCCCGCTCTCCCCTCCTTGTGGAAATAATTCCTCCGCCGTACGTTCATTTCAAGGGAATCCCCAGCCATCGCCTCTACATGTAGACACGAACCGTCCGCTTCCGCTCCTTCTACGAACACTCATGGGCCACCCACCCACATATGATTCAGTCCACCGCACTACTGTTTTCAGATACGCAGCTACATTCGCATGGGCCGAAGGGAATCTTCTATGAATCCAGAACCGCTATGTCCGGCGCTCAGACTTCTCGCATGCGGGTAGTGTCATGATCATGTGAGACCGGCTACTTCTGAAGAGGGGATGAGGTTTTACTTCTACGACGTCACTGTCCCAGTAGACCTGATTTGTATGAGGCTCACTGTATGAAGATGTAGGACTGAATAGTATAACGGGCCCCGTTCAATATTAGTTGCCATTCTGGCTGCGTGTGTTGCACAACTACGCGAGCTTGCCATTCATGCATCCCCAGCGAGTAAGCAAACTCTTAGTTTCAACAAAACAAGTTTCTCTATTCCAATCTCTAAACATCAAACATCTCTATTCTAAAACATATTATACGCTTGACTTTACGCGCCAATCATCTCCATTGGTGCGTCTACACCGCCACCCACAACGTCCAAAACGAAAGCAGGAAGTTACCTGACCTCACAGGTTATGCCGTATCGCATTAACATCCGCCGCCGCCGCCCGCCCAGCCCGCCGACCAAACACAGCCCCGGACGTCAACCCGCTACCCCCCGGATAATTCCCGTAAAACAGGTCTCCGAGCATCTCGCCCGCGCAATACAGCCCCGGGACCACCGACCTCGTAGTCGACGCAATGACACCCGCAGTCTGCGGGTCAACTGCCAGCCCACCAAAGGTGAAGGTCACGCCGCACGTAACCTTGATCGCGAGGTACGGGCCCTGCGTCAGGGGTAGCGCCCAGTTCGACTTGGCGAGCGGGAGGCGCTTGGCGCTCGACTGCGTCGACACGCCGTCCTTCACGGCGGGGTCCCACTTGGCGTTGGGGTTCTCCCTCCCAAAGGCGGCCACGGCGTCGTTATACGCGGCTATCGTGTCAACGAACTTGCCTGGGTCCTCGAGGCCCTTCTCCGCCAGCTGAGCCGCGAGGCCCTCGATCGTCGGACTCGTAAACTTCTCCACCACCCCGTCCCGGTACTCCTCCTCCCGCAGCCACGGGATAGTCCTCGAGTCCCACACCTGGAACGCCGCATTCCCCGGCTGCCCAAGGATCGCCCTCCCAAAGATGGCGTAGGTGTAATTCCTCAAATCAACCCCCTCATCCACGAACCGCTCGCCCCGCATATTCAGCATGAGACCAAGCGGATACCCCGACTTCGTAAACTCGTTAGAGATGAGTCTGTCTCCCGCGTGCGCCGGGGCGTTGGCGTCCCACGCGACGGAGTGGCACCCAGACCAGTTCCCCGCCTGCATAGCCGCCACATCGCGCATCGCCATCTCGAGACAGCCCCCCGTGTTATACGGCGTCCCCCGCACCTTGGCGAAGTCCCACCCCGGCCCCAAAAACTGCGCCCGCATCCGCGAGTTGGCCTCAAAGCCGCCGGCCGCGAGGATAACGGCGCCCGCTAGGATCTCGCTCTCCTTGCCGCTTGGCTCCACGACGGTCACGGAGCGGACGCGGCCGGCGCGGGTGTTGATCTTCTTCGCCGCGGTGGAGAACAGGACGTTGATGCCCATGGACCTCGCGATCCGGCGGTGGTCCTCGATGAGGCCTTTCCCGCCGTCCTGCGTCTTCAACGCCATGCCGCCCCAAAACTTGAGCCGGCCGTCGACCTCGTAAGCCTGGCGGTTAAACGACAGCTGGAACCGCACGCCCTTCTTCGCAAGCCACTTCACCGCTTCATTAGAGTCGTTCACCAGAATAGAGGACAACTCCGGGTTCGACCTCCCCCCGCAGATCCGGTGCATATCGTGGCCAAAGTCGCCAACGGTATACGGCTGCATATCGATCCTCCCGGCCGTCGCGGAGTCGACGTTGTTGACAAGCGGGAGGAGGTCCTGCAGGCCGTGGTGGACAGTCCGGAAGGCGCCGGCCGTGAAGTACGAGTTTCCGCCGGCCCATTCCTCCGGGCAGGCGTCGATGACAGTGACGCTCTGCGCGCCGGACTCGGCGGCGGAGATGGCGGCGCTGAAGCCGGCGTTGCCGCCGCCAACGACGAGGACGTCAGTTGAGTGTGGGGGTGCCATGGCGACTCATGCAAGTAAGAGACAAATTATGGAGATGGAAACCAAGTTATAGGAATGGTGCCGGGAATAGAGCCGTTAGTGGAAGTAGCGTGGTATCCGTTGTTCTTCGTAACTTAGCGTGGGGAAACGTATCGATCGGCCAAGGAACTGTGCGGTGATATAGAGGGATATACGAATGCGGCCCAACCCTCGTCAACAGTCATTTAGAAGCCGGCGACCGGCTCACAGAGGACACTGTGTGAACAGGCGGGGATCCAGCCGTCGTACCCGTTCCGCTTAGCTTGCTGCCGTCCGATGTATTTCCGTGCGGGTCAGGCCGCCTAGGTCCGTGTTCCGCCCGCGGATCCGCGCCCCGCTTCACTCCCGCGGACTCGGCAACCTACCCGTCGGGTCGGATCTCGCAACTTCGCCGAGAACGCTCAACAGTAATTAGGTCCGTTATTGCAGGCGTAGAAGCCGCCGTCTCCTGAGTCACCTACTCGTCACGCGGCCATTTTTCGCCTGGCCATTTCTGAGTCGGTCGTCTAAATAACTTGCGCCGAGCTGAGTTGATAACTCCGTAGTCCCGGATTCGGACTGTCCTCATTTCATGGAAGTCACAGTTGTCTGCGTATCAAATCGGCCTTATCGGCGACGGTCTTAAGTCGTGCTCCGATAATATGTCCGAAGAGCTGACCGGTTCTTGCGTGTGTTAACTAGGCCGTTGGTGATTATATATATCAAGAATTGGAAGTTTTAGGGCACACACCGCGGCGAGAGCGGTTTCGGCGGCGACTTTATATGGACAGCACTACCCAGGGTGGCTTTCCAACGATTCAAAATTGTCGCGGACTAAGAAACCACGTGGGAGGACATTATCCACCTTTTGCGAACTTCTACTTCCTGGGCCTTGTCGGTCGTTTGCCCCCGTCGAGATACCGTGTACGCGAAGTTTTGGTCTCCTAGTAAGCCCAGAGTCAAGAACTGTCTCAAACCCTTTCTTCATGAACTGAAAGTCGCAACAGTCCAGCCTAAACGAGTTGGCAGACTGAGTCTTGGAATAATCAACCGAAGGGTGAAACAGTATGATATAAACGCAGAACCGATGCAAAACGCTGTTATTTGCCAACCGTAATCATGATCATGAACCAGTAGAGTGTCAAGCCGTTGTCCCAAGGCCAAGCTGGCAACCGCCCCAACAACCCGCATCCGGCCCTAGTACACATATCTCCATCCCCTCTCAACTCCCGAGTCCTTCGTCCATCCCTCCGCCTCGTCCAGCTTCTTATTCAGCCTCTGCGCCCTCCACCTCGCCAACCCCGCCGAAACAACCACAAACAGACACCCCACCAGAATCAAACCTCCGCCAAGCCTATAAAGGGGCTCGTGCGACCGCGGCCAAAAGTACGGGCTAAACCAATGGCTCGTCTGGCTAATACAGTTTGCAATAGCAATCAGCGCCGCCTTCTTGCTCCGGGGAGCGGGAACGACCGTCGTCTCCCAGGACAGCTGGATGTTGAAGCCGCTGTAGGTGCCCGCGATGAGGAGGAAGAGGCCGAAGTAGCGGGCGCCGATGACGGTCGTGCCGATGAGGATGCCGCAGCCGGCAGCAGCGAAGATGATGGGGATGACGACGTGCCAGAAGTTTTCTTGGCGGCGGGAGGCGGACCAGGCGACACCACAGGCGAAGATGTAGGCGAAGGCGTAGGGGGGCGCTGGGAGATGTTAGCATCTGGAGGTGTGGAGGCTTGATTGGCCTCGGGAAACACGGAGAGTACGAACCTTGCATTAGGTAAGTTGTGAGCTCGCCAAAGTCAAACGTATTGACAATCTATAAGACGAAAGTCAGTTTTGTTTTTGTTGCGTTGTTGGTCCGCAAGGGAGTGAGATAGGGGGGTGCGTTGGGGTTAATATCGACATACCGAAGGCAGGAAATCCTTGAAAGACTGCGCCGTAACGAGCGCAAAGTGCATAAGGCAAAAGCACCAAGTAAAAGGCTCCTTAATCGCTTCCCAAAGCCCATCCCACGTCCCCCCAAACTCCTCCTCGACACCGCCATTAGAGCACAGCACGCGGTACAGCGCCATCTCCGTCTCCTCGGCACTCATCCACCGCGTGTTATGCGGCCAGTCCGGGAGCGCAAAGAAGGCGGCCGCGGCGACGATGATCGAGACGCCGCCCTCGATAATGAAAAACCACTGCCACGAGTGCAGCCCGGCGGTGCCCTTCATGCCGGTCAGGATGCCGGCGGCGAGGAAGCCGGAGATGATGTTTGATATCGTGTTGCCGGCGTGCCAGATTGCCATGCGGAGGGGGTTCTCGGTCTTGGTGTACCAGGAGGAGGTCACTGGGTGTGTTAGCAAGGGGTTCCTCTCATATATGTAGATGGGATAGCTTACGGAGGGAGATTCCGGGCATGAAGGGAGCCTCGCAGAGCCCAATGAAGAAGCGACAGACAGCGAACCCAGCGCCGCTGAGTTTAAGGGTTAGCAACCGATACCAAGCCACAGTTCTAGAAGGAAGAGCCTTACCTTTTCACCGCCGGCATGCAGATGGTGGCTGAGCTCCACGCCATCATCACGCCGGGTAGGAACCAGCGCGGATTAGTCTTCGCCAGCCAGAGGTTTCCAGGAAGCTGCCCAACGACGTAACCGATGTAAAACGCCGAGATTCCCAGGTTCCACATCGTGTCGTCCATGTGCAGGTCGCTCTGCAGCCCCGCAAGCCTCGCGTTCGAGACGTTGATCCGGTCAAGATAACTATACATATTCTTAGCAAATCGAATCGTTGATAAACGGAGTTCTTGGGACCAACCTCATCAAAAACATCATAGTAATCATCGGCATCATCCGCCAGTCAAGCTTGCTCACCACGCGCTTGTCCAGGGCCTCCATCTCCTCGTCACTCAAGTCCCGCAAGAGATCGAAGCGGTTCTGGATTGCGCGCGGCGTAACTTCCTCCAGCCGGCCGGGCTTTCCGTCCACCTGGTCCTCCACTTCCATCACGTTCAACCCGTCTTTGGTGGGGTCTTCCGCCGCCATGACGGCTTGGGGCTGGGGCTGGCTCATGCTAGACGGCACTCTTTCGAACTGGACTCGGGAATGGGGGCTGAAACGGGGTGCCGAGACAGGGTTGGTTCGCTATCTCACGAACTCACCAGGTAACAAAAGACGGTGGAGCCGGGCGTTTATATACGGGTTTCAATGAGCCTCAGATCCTTTACCGCACATGTGCTCGTTCCAGGAGAATTTCTCTTGCCCATTGCGGAAAGAGCACGACTTTCCGGCTTGGCTCACCCCGCCCAGCCCAATAACCACTGCCGGGTCCATGGTCTAGCCTAGTTCGACCACCAGGTGAGGGGACTGTCGCACCCAGAGATGCGAGACCCGGTGGGGGATCTGGGGTACAGGGCGCAGAGTGCGGGGGTTGTGGGGCATCACGGGGTAGCGGATGTCAGGTTCGGGGGGCGGAGCAGGCAGAGTCGGGGTTTTCACTCCCGTTGTGTCCCGCGGAAAGGAAGTGTTAGTCTTAACGCCTAGTGGCTCCACCTCCGCTCCGTAGTCGGGGTTGCCAAGGGGCGGGGTATTGGGACGGCCACCACGTCGACGATACGCCGTGGTACCCCTCAAGGGACTTTCGTAAAGCTACTAACCAAGTGTAGCAAGACCGCTGGACTAAAGGTGTGCGGGACATCTCATGCGGCACCTTCTGGTACAACAGGATGGTATGTGGATTATCGAGCTCGGAGGCTAGGACCGGAAACGCAAAGCTCTCCAATCAACTGTGGCACTTGGTTTCCATGCTTTAGCGGCCGCTCTGGCATGATAACTAGTGTGAATAATTTACTTAGAAAAGTCTGAGTGATAGTCTGTTGGACTTGCAAGTTCGCCGATGGATCAGATACGTATTTCAGACAACAATGAAATCTATTCTAGTCCGATACAGCTTGCAATACAATAACAAGTACCAACTCCTGTCCTCATTTCTTCGGACCAGGAGACAAAAACCCAGAAACCTGCTCATAGACCGTAAACACAATCGCACCACTAAACACTAAACGCCCAAGTCGCATCGTACTCCCGCTCCAGAATCCCCTAACCCCCCTCTCGGCTAAGATTTTCCTAAACGCCTCGGCGGTACTCGCCCCGCGCGCAGACTGCGCCATGGTCTTGATCGAATCGAAAGGTTGCGTCGCGTACACGGTGATGATACCCGCCGCGGCTCCAGTGGCGGAGCTGACCACGGCATTTTGCGGCAGGTCCCGTTGGATGGTAAGCTCCTTGAGGGCGTTGTAGGAGCCCATTCGGACAGCTGATGTGGCGGATTGCTTTAGGGTCGCGGAGACGAGCCCGCGGTAGAGTTCGGTTACGCCGCGCTCTTTGATCATGGTTGTTAGGGCGTGCATACCGCCTTTGTACTTCCTCACACTCGACTTGGCGTCGTCGATCCTACCCCTGAGTTAGTGACGGCCCCTTTGGACTAGAGTTTAGTCTGCAGACTTACAGCGCCGTCTTGATGCGCTCTGTCGGCGTCACGGCCACGACGCTCTCAACCGCCCCGGCAATCATACCCGCTAGGATGCCCCGTGCAGGCGCTAGCCTCCCCGTGTCGTCCATTAGGACATTCTTGATGGAGTCGAAGGCGAGGAACCTGACTCCCGCTTTGAATGTCGTTCCCTAAGTGGCATTAGTTCCGACTGGTTTAAGAGCAAACACGGCGATAGGGAGGCTTGGAACTCACGATGATTAATGTAGAGCAACCTGTGTAGATAGCCCGAAGACCATCGTTCCGCGCCACTTGGGCGATGATGGCAAAGGGGTTGCTCTGCCGCGTGGCTTGGAGCTGTGTCCTCGTCTTGGCGAATTCAAAAGGGTACTGCAGTCGGGGTTTAGCCACATGCTTCGCGTGCACCAATATCTGGCTAGGGTGCTAGGGGATGGATGTACCGTTGCTGTGGCTTCAACACCTCCGGCGATTCCACCCGATATCAGCGATAGCGTGGGTGAAATCTTGCGCTTCTCCTTCTGGCTCCTGGCAGGAGATACCGCCGGCTTGCCTTGCCCTAGGGGCTTCTCGCTCAAAGTCTGTGCAGACGCCATCTGGTACAACAATAATGAATGCGCTTGCTCTACTTGTACAGCAACGCTCCGAGTCAAGTAGGGAATTTCCGACTTACAATATAGACAAAGCACCTCGGCAATAAGGGTTACTAGTTGAGCAGACCCATCGGCACTAAGACGCGGCTTTACGTCGGACTCTTCGTAATACTAACCTGGCCCCGGATCCGGAAAGACCGGCCGGAAAGCCCGCCTTGCCGTCCATCGTCTTTGCCGCCAACTACGCTAAATCCCGAGAACACCAAGGCAAAGGAAGAGTGGGGCTAGAGTCGTAGCCGAACGAGGAAGCGTGCGGAGGTCGCTTAGTCCGGTGGGGAACTCTATGGGGAAAACCGCCGAATCCAGTCAAGAACTGGCAGCAAAGAGGGGTATGGCGACCCACAGCTGCACTAAACCGATCCTGCGGGCAAGAAGTGGGTACAATACTCCGGCGACAGCGCCAACCCGCGGGATATAGAAACGCCCGCTCCCATCCGCGGGTCTGGCTTGGTTCGCTGGGTGTCCACGTCTTCCCCTACCCACGGGAATCGAAAAACCCACCACAACAATCTTGCGCCCCTGGTCGACACACGGTCGAAATGGAGACACATCCACCCGCGCCCGGGCCCGCCACCATTTCCGGACGGCCGCGGCGCCGAGCCGTCGAAGCGTGCACCTTCTGCCGAAGACGAAAGGTACAGTGGTATCAGAGGCACGATCTCCCCGCTTCCCGCGGCTAACAGTCCCCGTAGATCAAATGCAACGGGGAGAAGCCCACGTGCGCCAACTGCAAGATCTACGGCAAGGAGTGCACCTTCGAGCCGCTCGGGGACTCGTCCCGCGCCGACCGGGTGTCTCCCGCCTCTGCGCGGCGTTCTATGCACAGTCGCGCCAAGACGGCTAGTTTGCTGCGGCTTCATCGCCAGCCTCACCCCGCGCGGGAGGCGGACAAGGGCCGAGACAACGACGGAGGCGGGGACGGAGATGACGGCGACCGGACTCGGAGATGTGGGTCGGCGGCGAGTGAGTCCCGCCCCGAGGCCGACCGGGATGCCGCGCCTCGGAGGGCACGGACTGGGATATCGCGCATTGTTGTGTCGCCCAACGGAGTATCGAGTTACCATGGGCAGACGAGCACGCTTTTCGAAGAGAATCAGCCGGAGAGGGCGCCGGCAGGCGACGCACGGCCCCGGATGCCGGATGACTGGGTCGAGAAGGGTCTCGTGGCCGAAGCAGCTAAGCAGCGTACGTCCATCCCCTCGCCCTCTGCCTCCGTATCCGAGCGAGTCTGCACCGGCGTACTTGGCCCCTAGCTAACACTATCTTCCGTCCAGGACACCTAGAGGAATACAACTACGGCACCGGAGCCCTAGACTTCGACGGCGTTGACCCCGAGCTGGGCATGCACCTCCTCTCCCTCCACTGGAACCGCCAGCACCACTCCTTCAACATCACCTACCGCCCGGCCTTCATGCGTGACATGGCCTGCAACGGCCCCTACTTCTCCAAGCTCCTCCTCAACGCAATCTACTTCGGCGCCGCAAAGTTCAGCCCGCGCCACGACATCCGCAAGGACCCGAACGACGTGCGCACCGCGGGGTGGAAGTTCCGCGAGCGGGTGAGGGAGTTGATGGGGAGCGCGCTGGACCGGAGCGACATCACGACGATCCAGGCGCTGCTCGTCGTGGCAAACACGCTCTTTGCGCTCGGGGACGAGAGGAGTGCTGCGTGGTTGTATTCCGGGCTGGCGTTCCGTATGATTATTGACCTGGGGATGCACGTCGATACCCCGGATCTCGGGAGCAGCCGGAAGTTCTCCGACGAGGACATGGAGATCCGGCGGCGCGTCTTCTGGGCGGCGTTCAGTAAGCGCACTTCCCCTCCTTTACTGTCCCGGCCAAGCCGTCCCGTCTATCCGTCTGCGGGTGTACACAGAGCTGACAGTCCTTAGTCGTCGACAAGATGCAGAGCCTCTACCAGGGCCGCCCCGTAACCCTGAAAGAGTCCGACGCCTCGGTCCCCATAAAGTTCCTCGATACCTACGAGGAGCTGGAGCACTGGAAGCCCTTCACATACAACTCCAGCTCGGCGAGCTACGCCGGCTCGCCCGCGTACAGCGTCTCCACCTTTACGTCGCTGTGTCGTCTTTCCGTCACCATGAGCGATATCCTCAGCTGCATATACACGGAGCGGACGTTCAATCAGAGCGCGGCGGAGCTGTCCGACATGTTGGAGAATCTCAACTCCAAGGTGGCGGCGTGGAGAGCTGCGCTCCCTGCACACCTCGTCTTTGACCCGAACAAGACGACTCAAGGGCCTCCGCCCCACGTCTTCAGCCTGCAGTAAGTCGCCTTTCTGGCCATTCGGCCTTCCCTAGTCCAGCTTAAATGTTGACCCACGTGTGTATAGCGCCATGTACAACGTCCTCATAATCCTCCTCCACCGCCCCTTCGTCTCGGACGGCCACCTCTACAACACAGACCGATCCGTCGCAATAAACTCCCTCATAACCTGCGCCTCGGCCGCCGACAGCATCGTCGCGCTCCTGCGCACCTACGACGCCACATTTTCCATCCGCCGCGCCCCCTACCTCATCTCGTACGCGTGCTACGTCGCGGCCACCATCCACGCGCGCATTGCCGCCAAGCGGAGCGCCGGGTCCGAGGCGCATAGCAGCCTCGAGACGTGCCTGGCGATATTTCGGGAAAACCAGGAGACGAATTGGGCTGTGAGGAGGGCGTATGCATTTCTGCAGAACTTGATGAAGAGGTTGGGGGTTACGTGTGCGCAGGACGGGAGCGTGGGGGGTAAGAGGCAGGCGCCACAGGGGTCTCCCGCGCCGGAGGACGCCGCGGGGCTTGGAGAGAGTGCCGCGGTGCAGTCCGCTGGGTCGGTCCCAGATGTGTCTGCGGACACGGTCCCGCTCATGGGCTGGTCCGACATCGACGGCATCATACAGAGCTTCACCCGCGGGCAGGAGGGCGCGCACCCTGGGGCCCACGACGCCAACGGCTTCCCTGGGGACAGCGGCTTGCAGTCGAGGGCGATGGGCATGACGGCGACACACCCCGGTATTGAGGCTTTGAGGGCCTCCGAGTTCCGCCACCCGATGGACGACACGAACCCGTACTGGAGCGGGGGGCCGCAAGACGGGGGCTCGGCGTCGATCGATGACTTGCTGTTTGGATTCAACAGCTCTGCCCTGGATAGCTCTCCATTTTTCGACTGGAGTAGGTGATTGGGCCCGGAGATATAAGGTCTCTTGGGTATTGGCCTTCTGTGTTCCCAGATGCTTTTGGGTTGATAGGTTGTGAGGTAGAGACTGGGCTGTGAGGTCGTTCCGACATTAGTATACTCGGAGTAGGAGAGTAGGGGTAGTAAGACCCCCCCTGATAAGACCCCCCCCGAACATGGAAAACTCTTCGGGGGTTATCCTGGTTTAGATCTCTGTTATTTCTTTTTTCCCCTCGATGTTGAGGGTAGTAAGGGGGCGATAACATAGTCGCCAGCCTAGCCTACTTCACGCCGACTTATACTAATTGGAAGATACCCGTGCTCTGTAGCTTCTTCTGGGGTGGCAATAGACAGACGCAATAAACGGCCACTGGGGCTACATTGTCCATGTTCCTTCCTCAAGAGGACAGGCGCACAATACCAGGACCCCTGTTTGCCCCGTGGGCGAACGTTGTGGTAACGGCCGCAGATCCGCAGATCCCTTGGCACAAGTCCCCACTTTAGACATCCCGCGGGTAGGCTTCCCACCAGACACCCGTCGCTACCCGCGGGAAGTAACGGATGCGGACGGTAAACCTAGCGCCGAATATTGTCATCCTTGCCTACATTTCAGAAGGATCCCGCGCTCGGATATCACGGTACGCCCGAGGGACCCAGGACCTTGACGTTTCATGATGAAAGGCCTGGCTAGGTCTGACAATGGCCTACTTTATAAATCTTGCCCCAGGCTTCGTGCCGTTGGGGCCTCCCGGGGCTCCATCGGCACACAACTACCGCTTGTAAGTGAACTATCCAGAGTCAACACAGGCGCCTAAACACCACTTTCAAAACCCCGGACCCTTCCCTACCCTAATCCTCGTCCGTCATAATGGCCACCGCCGTCATGACCGCCACACCGGGCCTGCGGCCCCCGCGCCGGACCCGGACCTCCCTCCCCGCAGTCCTCATGCGGGCCGGCACATCCAAGGGCCTCTTTATCCACCGCGCCCACCTGCCGCCATGCGAGGCAGACTGGGAGGCCCCCCTCCTCGCCGCCATGGGCTCCCGCTACAACGACCCCTCCCAGATCGACGGCGTCGGCGGCGCCACGAGCGTCACCTCCAAAGTCATCGTCGCGGGGCCGTCGAGTCGGCCCGGAATCGACGTCGAGTATACGTTTGTTCAGGTGGCCGTTGGCAAGGAAAAGGTCGATCTGAGCGGGAACTGCGGTAATATGGTTTCAGGGGTCGGCCCGTTTGCAGTGCAGGAGGGGATGGTGAGGGCGGCGCCCGGGGCGCGGTCTGTTGACGTGCGGATCTTTAATACCAATACAGAAAAGGTCATTGTCGAGACGATGCTCGTGGACGAGGACGGGGATTTAGAAGAGGAGGGCACATGCATGATTCCTGGTGTGAGGGGCCCCGGTGCGCCTATCAAGGTCGCCTTCGTGGAGCCGGCGGGAAGCATGAGCGGCGTGCCGTTCCCCTCCGGCCGACGCTCCGAAACCATCTACGTCGAAGGTGTCGCAGATTTGCCGCCCTTTACGGTGGACGTGACGCTCGTGGACATCGCGAACCCGTTCGTCGTGATCGACGAGAGGACGCTTCCCCTAGAGGTACAAGCCGGCGACCCGGGGTCGGCGCTCAACATCGAGGTGGCGGAGGCGATACGGCAGCGGGGCGCCGTGCTCATGGGCCTCGCGGAAAGCAACGAGGCGGCACACCTGCGCCGCGGGACGCCGAAGCTGGCCATCGTATCGAAGCCGGACCCCGGCGCGGAGGGCGAGGCGGACATTCGGGTTCAGGCGTACAGCATGGGCAAGCCGCACCCAAGCCTGCAGCTCACGGGTGGCGCGTGTCTTGCGGGCGCCGCGTGCGTTGAGGGGACTGTGTTGTATCGCCTTGCTAGGAACCTACCCAAGCCTGTCGAGGACCTGGTGACACCGGCGAGAACGCCTAGTCCGACGGAGGACGGTAAGTGGGATATTGGGAAAGGAGCGGCGGTCCAGGGTAGCGTTGAGCGCAGGGAGACTGTCAGGCTCGCGCATAGTAGGGGTTGCATGGAGATGGAGGCCTGGACAAAAGTCGAGGGAGACGAGGTTATAATCGAGCGGTGCATCGGCATCAGGACGGCGCGGAGGCTGTTTGAAGGGAATGTATTCTACTATATATAGACTTCTTTCTACAACAGAGTTAAATTCCTGGTAATTGTTGTAAGTGAAAACCGAGAATCGAGTATAAGTGGGCATATAGTGCTAGACACCGAACTACCCCTATCTTACTGTATCGCGAGATGTGTAGGAGTACACAAGCATGTGTGCACCTGCGATCCGATCAAATGAGGCGACTTCCTCATCATCTCTTGTCGTCTCCCACACTTATATTTGATCTCGCCGTTCATTCTAGTCTCGCCATCAGTCTTGTAAGACATGGAAATAAGGAGTGCAATCCATCTAGCCTATGACAATGCGGGCGACCACAGGTTATGGTGTACGTGTACCTGCGTTTGACTCGCATACATGATTGGTCGAGATGAATGAGACTGTGAAAACGGGCCATGCCTAACTTCCCCTCATCCATCTACGATCTTTGCATCAGGCTGTAATCTGATCAATATCCTGAAAGAAAGACTATTCACGTCACTTCTATTCACAACAATGATATGCGATATATGCCAGAGTATTTTTACGGCAGAAGACACCCACGCCAGCTCAATTCCGGATGTGCAACCAAGTCCTCATCATCGAACTTGTCAGAGCCTCCATCGCTCTGTTGAGCAGGGATGTTACATCTGCAATGGGTTCTGGACAACTCTCAAACCCAGTGAACGGAACCTCATTTCATCGATGGCGGATTTTGGACAGCAACCCAGCAGCGGTAAAACTGGAGCCCACGTAGACGACTTACCGGCAGAGTCAGCGGAGAACTACATTACGGCATCATCATTGGAAGACGGTAGTTCCTACGGTCGCCTTGGGTGCTATATACTGCAGCTTGCGTTCACACCCGAGATGATCACTGACGGCACATACTGGCGCGCAACCTTTGTGTTGCAGCCTAGCAACGGTACGTTCGTTACCAACCTTAAAACTCCGGTGACGTTGGCCGCCATGACAACGGCTTCGCGATCTACGTCCTTCATTACCCCAAACTTGACTTTTAGTCTCGTTGATCCTTTGTTTACTGTTGGCTGATTTAGAATTTATGGGAGTACAGGCTCGCACCTTACATACGTCCAGAATGGACTTCCCCAGAGTACCAGATCCGCCGAAACGTTATCACTTGCGAGGAAGTGGATTGCATCCTGTCAAGCTGAACACCAGCAATGCAACGGCGGCACTGGAGAAAAGGGTTGGTATCCAACCCGTCTCCTCGACTGCGGAACCTTGAGGGTTTCGGAAACATGCCGGCTCATTGAGACCCACACCACAGCCGTCGATGGGCCGTATATGACCCTCAGTCACTGTTGGGGTTTTACCGACTGCCCGAAGCTAACAACTGATAATCGTGCTCAGCTTCTCGATCAGATCCCATTGCCGCTCCTGCCACAATTGTACCAAGACGCAGTTTACGTTACTAGACACCTGGGCATCAAGTACCTGTGGATTGATTCCCTTTGCATTATCCAATGGGGAGACGAGTCCACCGATTGGCGACACGAAGTGATGCTTATGGATAAGGTCTATTCGAATTCGTTTTGCAATATCTCTCCGACGGACGCACCTGATAGTCATCACTCGGTATTCTCCGTCCGGGATCCGCATGTCCTCTATCCGCAGATTGTGAACGTCTCCACCAACAGAAAGGTTACACAATACGTTGTCCTCCATTCCGATTTCTGGCAAACCGAGGTCTCCCGTGCTCGACTTAACAGGCGGGCATGGGTCCTTCAAGAGCGACTCCTGTCACCTCGCGTGCTACACTTTAGCCGCAATCAGATGCTCTGGGAGTGCCGGGAGAAGGACGCGTCTGAGATCTACCCGGATGGTTTACCTCTAGAACTTTTTGGGTCGTCTTATGGTCGCTTCAAGGATCTTACTCACCATGCTGCAACCGGCGAAACTAATGGCGCGGTTGCGGCGTACCGGTCCTGGACACGCATTGTTCGCGCCTACACGATATGTGATCTTACATTCCCAAGCGACAAGCTAGTCGCTCTTTCGGCTGTAGCAAAAGTGATGGCGAACGTCCTGCAGGATGATTATGTCGCCGGCATGTGGCGGCGCTACCTGGAGCGCGAGCTGCTCTGGTCGGTACGTCAGAGCCGAGGGGGCTACCGAACACAGCCCACGATATATCGCGCTCCAAGTTGGTCCTGGACAGCAACAGATAATGAAGTCGACCCTGGCCTGCTAGCTGTCGGAGCCGCCGACATGCTCATCGAGGCTCAGGATGTGCAACTTGACTATACGGCGGACGACAAAACTGGCCTGATTAAGGGCGGATGGTTGCGGCTGCGGGGCGTGCTGAAGCAGCTAGTGATACTTCCTCACCACTCTTCTTCTTCGGGCAGTTGTAGAGACTGGAGCATGATTGTCAACGGGGTTCAAGTCAGCGTTCTAAGCGACTCAGCGGAGCGAGAACCGCAACCGCATGTTATGCTTGATGCTCCGCATAGACATTTTGATGAGGAAATCACAGATGGTAACTTGTACTGTATGCCAGCGAGGGTGCGGGAAGGCGATGAAGGAAGCATCTATGTTTTGATACTACTCTTGGAGGATCGAAAATGGGGCATCTTCCGCCGCGTCGGGCTTGCCCGTGGCTGGGGCAAAGACGTAAAAGACAAGGTGCTGGCGCGAACTACAGAAGAAAGCAAACTTCCCTGCGAAGAGTATCGGGACGGTTTACATACTATACGTATAATATAGTTGATCGATGGCCGGAACTGGTATTTGACTTGGGAGGGGACACCTGCTTTTGGCATTGCCTATATACCGGCTCTTGATACGATGCTTGAAGCTTATTAGCAAGCTAGTCTTTTGTTCTGTCGACCGAGGCAATTTAATCGCGAATTCGGTATTCGGCAGTCGGCGGTATGTACGATACCGTAGACCTTGTGACGCTTTGCGACCTAAAATTTTGTGTTAGTTCACGGCAGATGGAGAACGTTATTAACTCCACTAATGTTATTGATACTACGCAGCGCTCGCCTGCTCACCTAAATCCACGGCTGTGTTGTCGAAATTCTACGAGATAGGAGTACAGAGGAAAATGAGAGGGACACAGGGGCGATGAGGTGAGACGGGGCAGCTCGGGAATATGTTGGGCGAGGAGTAAAGAGGTAAAGAGTAAGTCAGAGATACGTCAGGGAGCGTGTATCTACTACATACAGACACCAGAGGAAGATATGGTGGTACGTTCTTGGGAATTGGGCGAAGGCGATGAAGCAATCTTGGCCAAAAAAAAGTGCCGCACATCTCAAATCGGGCGGTGACCTACAACTGCCCCCGGTTAAGGTTTAATACAAGCGAGATATTCAAGATGTAGGCTTGCCAAGCTATAGAGGTAGCCACACTCCGATTCGAGTCCACTTGCTGCCTCGGGGGGGAATCGGAGTTTATGGCAACGACTACAGGGTGGAATTTCACGAACCTGACATCCGAAACTCAGTTTCAACTATAGTTTTAAAACTGTCAGGGCGCTTCAGTTACACCCGCACCTTTGAGACACCAGTCTGACCGAGCATGACACCAACGAATCCCACGAATCCTCGAGTCCACTGGCATACGGCATCAGATTTCCCATGCCCAGGCCCCCTGTTCCTGAAATGCAGAAGGCTCAGCGAGGTCTGTGGCAAGCGCAATAGTAAGAGGCAGTCCCGTCCGCAAGTAGAGAGCCGCCAGGGATCGTAAGTCCCTGGGATGTAGTAGCTCGGGGTCACCGTTCTGACTAGGGTATTGTTTCGGCCCTCTTACACATGGATCACGAGAAAGGGCGATCTGGAATGGTTCAAAGCAAGGTGAAGTGATGTTTCGAAATCGAGGGCGGCTCGCATTGAGACAAGCTTGAGGAAGTCAACGATATTAGTCATCGAATGCACCTTTAATTGAAAGTCGATCTGAAGTCGCGTCAATGCCATGGGTAGCGCGTCGCTACCAATCAGGGCGCGTCGTTCCAGAGCTCGTCCCAGTCGCGACGCCACTTTTTTCTCAACCGCCAATGCACCTTCCGCACTCCGCGTTTCGTTAGGCCCAGCGCTAAGGGTACTTGGAGCTCGGAATGGCCACGCGCAAAAGGTGCCTTGATAATTGTACATTTGGAAAGTAAAACAAATGAAGCTTCCAATGCAGTCAGACGGAAATATATTCAAAAAGACCCTGTTGAAAAAGGCCGATTCTGAATTTTGCGAGGTGTATTTCCTAGTCAACTCGTGTATAAAACCGGTGCTGCCTAACACTTCCTGTGTAAGCCTGGAGGTTCGCGATTCAGCTCATCGAGGGAAGGAGCGGAAAGATCAAAAGGCAACCACCCTCCCCCATCCTCCTTCCTTCATCTCGAAAACCACAACCTCACATTCTTTTCCCACTCGACGCAATATCTCATTCTCGCGTTTCTATTTACGGTTCCACGACACCGCGATACCCTCATTCTCCTCACCCGCATCTCCTACGGAGGGCGGCTTCCACCCTCCCTCAATTTCACTCGCTCTCCCCAACACTCCTTAGCAGACCACCACGGAGAATGTCACGGATCAAGAGGGAGCCCACCTCAACAGTGGTTGACCGAGACACCTTCGAGGTTACCACCAACGGACAGCCTAGCGTCTACTCTGCCACCCGAGACGACCGCTCCAAGGCCCGTATGTACCTGTCGCTTCCTCTCACACATGCATCAAGTTTCTTGCCGCGATTGATCGTTATTCTGACCATATTTACCAGCCACACCTTCAGAAAGGCGATTCGAGGAACCCCCGCTCGTCCTTCAGATTAACGACACAAGGATGGCAGGGGTTCAACAGCCGGCCATGGTTCAGCAGACGGCCAGTCAGAGCGAGGCCATCTCGTTCATGAACGGGTCCTTCGGCGGCATTGCAAAGAAACTCCAGTACCTGAACGACACTCTGGGTGATCTTCACTCCCTGGGAATTCAGCACGATGTTCAATTGCCCGAACTTGTTTTGGTGGGCGACCAGTCCGCCGGCAAGTCCAGCTTGATGTCTGGTTTGGCGGGCATCAACCTCCCGCGAAGTGGAGGCGTTTGCACGAGATGCGTCACTCACATCCGCGTATCCCGGCACCAGACATGGTCCTGCCGGGTGTCTCTGAGACGAAGGTACGGCTACTACCCGCCCGACCACGGGATGATTGATGCCATGGACCCCACGGCCGAGTTCCCTCCGTGGAAGCCTGAGCACGAAAAGGTTCTAGACTTCAAGACGCTAGACCACCCCAATGAGATCGAGGAGGTCCTGAGATGGGCTCAAATTGCAATCTTGAACCCGAGCAAGCCTCATGAACACTATATCCCTGGCTCGGGCCATGCGACCATAGGACCAGGCGCATTCGACCGAGCTTCTGAGTTCACAGAGGCCAAATTTTCGCCGAACGTGATTTCCTTGGAGATCAAGCACCCGGACTTTCCCGACCTGTCGTTCTACGATCTTCCTGGTGTTTTCGTCCGACCAGAGCACCCTGGCGAGCACTACCTCGTCAACGTCGTGAGACGTCTCGCCGAGAGCTACATCCGGCACAAGGAGGCAATCATCATTTGGGCCATTCCCATGAACGTTGACCCGATGAATTCGACTATGTCCAAGATCATCGAGGATGCAGATGCCTTGAGCCGCACAATGTAAGTACTAGGAGCAGTATGTCGTCCTGGGCCCTTTATCGCTAACCGCGCTGTATAGCGGCGTCATGACGAAGGCGGACTTGCTGCCGATGGACGAGGGAGCCCGCCGTCAGTGGTGCGCAATCCTCAATGGAGACACCCACAAAACTGGTCACGGGTACTACGTTACATCTCGCCGCCCAGACGAGACGAGTCTTGAGGACCAGCATCGGTGGGAGGACACATTCTTCGGCAATGTGGAGCTGTGGCCCGCGGACTTTGCTCGCTTCCGGGACCGTTGTGGCCTCAAGCAGCTGCACCTTGATCTTTCCGATAAACTGGGCGAGGCGTTCGGTAAATGGTAAGCGTCCCTTTCCAAAATGCGTGACTAGAAGCTAACCCGTTGTAGCCTACCAAATGTCAAGAGAAAGGTCGAAGCCAAGCTTTTTCACGCCAGAAGGCAGCTGGAGTCTCTCCCCGAGCTGCCGTACAATGTTGAGCTCGAGGTTAAGGACAGTCTCAGGTCCTTTGTGGACCTGGTGGTCAGCAAGCTCCACGGCAGTGAATTCTCTTCGGCATATCAACGCCTCGGCGAGCAGTTCCGGGACTGCCTGGTGGCCATGAAACCCAAGGTCATCGTGACGGACTCCACGGATGCCATCATTGAAATCCCCGACGACGATGACGATGGGGACGTGACACCCGTCGGAACGCCAAAGAGGAGGGCCGATATGCTCCCGCCTGCAACGCCGTCGAAGCGTGCCCGGAACGGACTTGCGCCAGTCAAGCGCGAGGACACCGCCAGCCGAGCCGGGTCTGCACCTCCTCTCCCGCATCGATTCCGAGCCACGCCCGTCCCAGACCTCGGTCCCTTTTCTCAATTTGGGCCGCCTCCCTCGCGCAGGCTTCGCGAGATCCGAGAGGCGATTGCGCGTCACAATAGGGCCGGGAAGCCGGGACTCGTGTCTGGTGAGGTGCATGAGGAACTCTGCCGACAGGCTGTATCCCAGTGGTTAGGTCCAGTGGTCACGTTCCAGCAGCTCGTTATGCGAGAGGTCTCGGCCATTGTGAATGCCGCACTGGACGAAGCCTTTTCAAAACTGAAGAAGAGGTTGATCTATGATCGGTCCAAGGCGGCCCTCCAGACACTACTCCAGGAGCAGGCGGCTGAAACGGATCGGTTCCTCAGGAAGATGCTCCAGATCCACACCCGCCAGCTCTTCACCCTGAACGGCGGCGAGCTCGAGAGGCTCAGGGCTATGGAGGAGGAGCTTCTGCTGCGCCATCGCCACATCATGAGGTGGCAGGCATATGCCAATGAGCCGGGTGCTGTCCGGCCGTTGGACCAGCTGTCGGAGCAGGAGAGGGAGGCGGAGAGGAAGCGACGGACGATCCAGCTCGAGAAGATGGGCGCGGACCCCTTCCAGGCCGAAGTTCAAGTCTTTGCCTACGTTAGGTTTGTGGACCCAGAGATCAATTGAGCGATTGAGATGACGTGCTAACTCTTGTCGCAGGGGATACTACAGACTGGCCTCGTCCCGGATGACGGATACCGCCGCGCTGATTCTCTACCAAGACATGATCCCGGAGATTGAGAACAGGCTTGCGCGGGAGGCGTATCTGGAGCGCCACCTCGGGGTGTTCTCGGGAAACAGGGATGTCTTTGAGACGCTCATGTCGGAGGACGTGGCCACTGCAAGGCTGAGGGAGGAGGTGAGGGCCGACGCGAGCAAGTATGAGAGGGCGCTGGAGGCCATTGCGCAGCTGGAGGCGAGGAGTGGGCTGGAGGCTGTTGCCAATGGGCATGAGTCGGATCACAGTGTTGTGTGATGGGGTTGACTGGGTGAGTGGAACGGGGCGGGAGAGGTGCTGGCTACAGTGTCAACTTGGTCGTTGAAGGATGTGACCGTGGCTGCTTTGAGTGGTTCCAGAGGGACGCCGAGGCTCTTCCATGTCGCTGGCAGAGACGGCTTCGTGTGTGGAAGGCGGGACGTCGAGAGCAGGGTTCTGCAGCGTGTTTTCAGTTTGTTGTCTTTTATAACGGGGAGGCGTGAAGGGGAGTGTGGTTTCGGTTTGTTTTCTCGTCATCTTTTCACTGTACATCTGAGGTATCTACGGCGCGAGGTGTTTGCTTTCTGGCTACGGCGTACCGGTATACGCGGAGTTGGTATGGAACTTGTACAATAGTCTCGGTTCAAGGAAGGGGCAGGGGAGTTGAAATTAATATGTTTTCATGAATTCCTGAGTATGTGGTCAGTCTGTAACATGTGTGGTACATTTCAATTAGAGATATCTACAAGGCGGAAGCCGGGTTCCTTATGGAGGCTGCGGCGTGGCTCACGGTAGTTCGGGGAGGGATATAGGCTCTTGGGAGGGAAGTGGTGGGGCATTCTTTCCTTGTTGTGGGAGTCATGCTGGGGAAGGGAAGTCTGGCGTTCTCGTATGACGCCGTAACCACACCGCGCTCTTCCAAAGTTACTTCACACTCCTCTCTTCTCATACCCTCGTATCCAAATGATAAGCGCACTTGAATGACACACCTTGTATAGCCGGGGGAGATACAACGGCATAGTAGCACGCTAGATCACACAACACTTGCAACTCTTTCCCAAAAATGGTATCAAGCCAAATACAAGAACATCGAATTATAAATCGAGAAAGTCCGAGAGAGAACCGAAAAAACTCCACAGCTTGCTCCGAAATCATACCGCCGACACACACCCTAGGCTAGATCCGCCCACTACCGCGAGAAACTCGTCAGCACCCGACAGCAAACGCGGGGGGGCACCTTTGGACTTACGTTCTCAGGACAGTTCGTAACCTCCTCAAACGCCTGCAGCGTCTCGAAGCCCATGGCCCTCAACGGCTCGAGCATGTCATCCAGCGCCTACATCGTTAGCCCCTCCACTCTCCCATACCCAAGCGGGGAACAAAACCACAGAATACGGGAAACAAAAACAGAAGAGGACAAAGGGGGAAACTCACCCAGCTCAGCACCGCTGTCGCCGCCTTCTTCTGCCCCTTGATCTGCCTCACACCCATAAGCGCCAACCCCTGCAACGTCAACGCCGCCTGCGACGAGGCCGGCACAACGGGCGCCAGAATCCCACCAACTGGCGCTCCCCCGTGCGATTCCACGAGCGGCGGCACGTGCACACCCAGCGCGGCCCCTTCGCGGCAGATAACCACAGTTCCAAGCAGCTTATCCCCCTTCCCCTTGGCCCTCACGACACCGCACGCCCGTGAAAGCGCCTCGCGGTATAACTCCACCGCCTCGGGATCCGCGTTTGCCCCCACGTGCGCCAGCACCTCATCAGCGTTCTCCAACCCGTGGATAAGATCGAAGCTCAGATTCGCGCGCTGGATGGACTGCAGCAGACCCTCGGGCGCGCTCCAAGCTTCCAGGCTCGGGATGGCGAGGTTGGTCAGCCGCCGCGGGAACTGCGCGTCCCAGCCCACGTGCGCGAACCACTCCTTCACCGAGCTCTCCTCGTCCACCGGGACGCCCAGGAAGACGCCCGGGAAGACGGTGCCGAGCTGGACTTTGGTGACGGAGGAGTGTACGAGGTTGCGGAGGGCGCGGCGGTGGAGGGACTTGCCGATGGAGAGGTTGCGCTTCGCGGGCTCGACGAAGATGGCGCCGAGGATGCCGAGGGTGTTGAGGCGGTACGTGGCCGCGAAGCCGTAGAGCGCGCCGGTGCTGCTGTTTCGCACGACGAAGTGCGCTTCTGTCATGTTTGCGCTCCCGAGCTCAAACGACGCGGCGGACGTGGTGGCTAGGTATGGGTGATCCGCCGAGGTCGCGAGGGACACGTTACGTATAAGAGCATCGAGGCTCTCACCGTCACGCGCGCGATCATACTCCTCCACGAGCCAGAACTGCTTCGACTTTACGCTCTTGCGGGTTCTCCGGAGGGTCCCCGGAAGGGTGCCCCTCGGGGCGCACTCCCCGCAGAGGACGCGCACGAGGGCGCGCATGGCGTTCTCGGTGTAGTCGAAGCTGCAGATGTAGGTGCCGATGTTCTTGTCGAGGGCGAAGTCGTAGGGGGAGCTGGCGGCCACGACGATCAGGTGCTTCTTCTGGCCGCGGGAGCGCAGCATCGAGCACATCATGTCGACGTGCTTGGTGAAGCCAGCCTGGTAGAGGTTGCGATTTGCGTCGGCTGTGATGATGATGACGGCGGACGCGCGGTTGATGAGGTTCTCGTGTACTTGTGCGGTTAGTATCAGTGGTGGGGGGTACTGAGCGGGACTATCGTCGCTTACCGGGTCGAAGGCCGTTGGCGGTGTAGCTAGTATGCAGCAGCTTCCCGTGCCTAGCCCGCGCAAGAGACCTCCCCAACTCCCTGAACACTTCCTCCCCGCTCAGGATCGCCGTCCCGCGGTCCCGATGCGCCCACCTATCATGGTTCGTGCCCACCGCGCCGTGCGCCTTTTTCAGATCGAGGATGCTCCGGGTCAGTGCCGAAGCGGGCAGAGGCTTGATCAAGGGCGTGAGCAGCAACAGCTCTTCGTCCTGGCGAAGGGACGCGGTCAAGGGGAGGAGCTTCTCCTTATCCCGCACGACTGCAATCGACGCGTCGTACGCGTGGTGCGAGAGCGCGAGGTTCGCAGGGTGTAGCTGCGAGAGGAGGCTGACCCCGGGGGGACTGAGGGCCTTGGCCCACGAGGTGCACTTGGCCTTGAGGCGCAGGACTCGCTTCAGCGAGGTGAAGAGCCGCTCCTTGGTGATGATGCCGTTCTCGATTCCCAGTTTCATGCCCTTGAACGCCTCCAGCTGCACGTCGTACGACCGGCACAGCAGTATGATATCGCAGCCGGCCTCGGCCGCCATGACCACGCCGTTCTGGACACCCAGCTCGTGGCTGAGCGCCTCCATCTCTAGACACTCCGAGATAGCGACGCCCTTGAACCCGAGCTCGTTGCGCAAGAGGTCGTCGATGACCTGGTCGGATAGGCACGCGTGCTGCGCGGACATGGAGGGGTTCGACATCCGGACGCCGCCCACGAAGACGCCGTCGAGGCTACCGCTCGCAATGGCGTCGCGGAACGGCACGAGGGCGCTGAGACTCAGCTGCTCTAGAGTTTGCGTGATGACGGGCATCTCGAGGCTCGACCCGGCGAAGTCGAGACTTCCATAAGTCGGGAAGTGCTTCCCGGCGCATGCAACACCAGCATCCCGGATACCATTCATTGCCATGATGCCGTACTGCGAGACCTCCTGCGGGTCATCCGACACGGACCTCACGCCGAGCGGCTGGTCCCTAGCGTTGGAGAGCACGTCGAGCACGGGCCCCAGCATGAGGTTGATGCCGCAGGCGGAGAGCTGGGAGGCGGTGGCCTTGTTGACCTCGTAGGCGAGGTCGACCCTGCCGGTGGCGGCGACGCCCATCTGGCTCGGGAACTGGGCGACGTGCTCCTCGTCGAAGAGGCTGTTGACGCCGCCATTCTCCTGGTCGAGGGCTATGAGGAGGGGGTGGGAGTGGCCGGCCTGCTTTGCGATGGCCTGGAGGTCCTGGACGAGCTTGGCAGTTTGCTGGGCAGCTGTGCGGGTGGGGTGGTCAGTTGCTGTGCGAGGAGTTCGGGGCGTAGAATGAAGACTTGTGTCTTAACAGAAGGTGTTTAAGGCAGTAGTGAGAGGAATGAGGCCGTCACGAACATTTAAGATTCTTGGCGGTTAGGATGATGGAGCCGAGATGGTGGTCTTGAATCAGGCTTCGTATCTGCGGCGTAACTTCTGTCCCATCCCATCCCATAATAAACATCTGCCCAATGACCCTGAGGTAAAAAGACAGAAGTCAGCGCTGCCCTCCACCATGATGAACCCCAATCGGCTACAACGCGGCTCGCGGGAGCAGTGCCACACAGCCCTACGGTGAAGGAAGACGACATGATTGGCCGACACAACACCCGCCGAGCCAAACCAAGCCACGGGCACCGGCACCAGGACGGGTCCGCGGGCGGGAGACGGGGGGAGCTCACCTGTTGAGGTCTTGCCATAGTGGGTCCACGCCCGGGTCTGCTATGTTAGCCATGGCGGGTCGACACGTAGCTGTGCGGATGGCATCGGGAGACGGCGACCTCTGCCGAGGCTTTGGCGGGTTCCTCTTCGCCTGCGTGGGGTTGTGCTTCGTGCGAGGTACGACTGCGCGGGATGAAGAGCGCGGTGAGACTTCGACTCCGGTTGTGCGTCTGGTGTGGTGTGTTCGTGCGGATGCCCACGAGCAGACGTCGACGGGCCGCGGCGGCACGGTACGGTACAGGGGTACAAAGTCCACACCGAGGAGAGCGCCCCGGCTAGTGGGGTCAAAATTGCGGGGTTCGGCAAAACATCGGAGAAAGTTCCTTCGATTCCTTCGACGAAGGTTGTACAAGTAACGGTGCACCTGAGCTCCCCACTCCCCCCTCCCCACATGGCGCCGGCGCCAAACCCAATGGGCGATGCGACGTTACAGCTCCAAGAGCGATGAGATCACACCTCCCACCGGGGCTATCCAACGTTCGACTCGCGCGCCGCGTCCAACGTCTCCTCCGCGGGGCGCCCAACGCGGGGGGGGGGGATTTGTTCGCGTGCACTACCGGCGCGTGGGTACCCTCGACGCGACGCTCGTTGCACATGACACGTCTCGGAGCACGGCGGCCGAACTATCAGTGATTGTCGCGGAAGCGAGGACCGCTGCCGTCGAATCGGGAGGCGGCATGGCGTCTGCGTTCGATTCGAGTGGCTCGACGGGGACCCGAGTAGCCGCTCCGCCCTTGAATGTTCGGTGGCGGGGCGGTAATGGCGCTGTAATCGCTCCACCGACAAAACGTGCCTGGCTCGTCGAGGGGCGCGCTGGTCTCTGGTAGCGTTGCGCCTGGGAGGAATGTATCGGCGTCCCAAGGTTTCCGGTGCTACTTGTTCCCATCGTCGGTGGGGTACCGAGTGGTGCTCCGAGGACGCCGATGCGCTAAGGGAGAGCAGGGCGATTCGTCATGACGGCTTTCGGGATGTGATAGATATCGTTGGGCTGGACCCCCCGTCCGCGATCAGTTTGTTTCCCCTTCCGATAACACCCTCACCACTGATATACCAGAAACATTCTCCGACGCATCTAGACCGCTTCCACGTCGTCATATACCCATCATATCCTGTTCTGTACCCCTCTAGTATCTACATCCACACGACCCGCTCACGATGCCCTCCGCCGTGGCAGACCAGGCCCAGAACGGCGTGACAAAGTTCACAAACTGCCGCCTCGTCCGCGGCGATTCCCTCGTGGATTCTGATCTGTGGGTCAGCGCCGTCACGGGCAAGATCATCCACAGCCAGTCGTCCTTCTACGACGAGTGCCTCATCCCCGGCGAGGTCATCGACCTGGGCGGCCGCATCGTGTCGCCCGGGCTAATCGACTGCCAGCTCAACGGCGCGTATGGGTTCAACTTCTCGACTATGCCGGAGGATCCGGCGGAGTATGAGGGGAAAGTTAGGGAGTTGAATCGCAAGTTGGTGCGCACGGGTGTCACTTCTTATATGCCGACTGTGACGAGCCAGCGGCCGGAAGTCTACAAGACGGTGCGTGAGATCACGGATACTGGCTCCAGCCTGGGTTATCCTTCAAGGTCATGAGAATTGGTGTTCTGACAGGGTGTAGATCCTCCCCTTCCTCGGACCAAACGGTCGCCTCCAGTCCGCCGAAGACGGCGCCGAGTCCCTCGGCGCCCACGTTGAGGGCCCCTTCCTCAGCCCCACCAAGAACGGCATCCATAACACGGACGTTTTCCAGCAGGCGCACTCCATCCAGGACCTAGAAGAGTGCTACGGCCGCAAGAACCTCACACCCTCGTCCCCCGGCTCCCCAATCCCCATCCGCAAGATAACCGCCGCCCCCGAGATCGGAGCAATGACGCAGCTCATCCCCGAGATCCGCTCCCGCGGCATCGTCTTCTCGATTGGCCACTCGGAGGCGACGTACGAGGAGGCATCGGCGGCGACGGCCGCTGGCGCGGGTATGGTGACGCATCTCTTCAACGCGATGAGGCCCCTGCACCATCGGAACCCGGGGATTTTCGGGGTGTTGGGGAAGCCAGATGGGAAGAGGCCTTACTTTGGGATCATTGCTGACGGGATTCACTTGCATCCTACTACTATTCGGATCGCGCTGAATGCGCATCCGGGGGGCTTCATTCTCGTCACGGACGCTATGCATCTGGTGGGGTTGCCGGATGGGGCGTATCAGTGGGCTAATGGGGACCATACTAGTAGTATTGTGAAGAGGGGGTCAAAGTTGGTGCTCGAGGGGTCTGATACGATTGCCGGGAGGTGAGTCTGAGTTCCCCCGTCCTCATCCCTCGTCCTCACCCTCCATCCCTATCTTTCCTACCGGCCGGACTAACCTGTTATCGCCAGCTCGATAACCCTCATCGAGTGCGTCAACAACCTAATCGAGTGGACCGGCGCCAGCGTCCCGCAGGCGCTCAAGACGGTCACGGCCACGCCCGCCGCCATGCTCTCGCTCGGCGGGGTCAAGGGCACGCTGGACGCCGGTGCCGACGCGGACCTGATTGTGTTCTCCGAGGACGCGCAGACGGGGGGGCCGAGGCTGAGGGTTGATGAGGTTTGGAAGTTTGGGGCCAGAGTTTGGGGGGGTCAATGAGGGTGTTAGTGAGGGGCCGGGGAAGGTTGGGGCGGGGCGGGGGTTGGAGGCGGGAGTGGTTAGGTAGGGACCGTAGGGTAGGGTGTTGGGCTTTTCGTATGGGGGACGGGTTAAATTCATGAAATTGCGACTTGGTAGAAGGAGAGATACACTGGAGCGTGGGTGTGTTTTGTGGTTAAGAGATAGAAGTAGAAGTCCACCGTAGATACATATAGATTGATACAGGTATGTAGATAATACATGTGCATTGTGTTAATCCAGAAGGCAGACGCTGTAAGCTCCATCCGGATCCCAGATCCTCGACCTATGCCGTGCGAAGGGAAGAAGTGCTCTCAAGCATGTGAGTCCCCCTCCTTCGACCTAGAACCTTGGCATATGCACAGCGGGATGGATCCGCGAGGGGGTGGTGAGTGGGGACGGCGATTAGCGGGCGGAGGAGCTAGAAGCCAGGTAAAACGCACGGGTGCTGGCGGGGAGATTGGGGCCCCCACCCCGCCGTGCTGCCACCCCTGCGGCCGTGCGGGGACATTAGGGTTCTGAGGCGTTCGGCCAAGCGGCTTGGTCGGTCGCGTGTGCTTGGGACTTTTTTTTCCTGCTAGTGTTGGCAGGTGCTCGTCCGCAAACGCTGCGACCGAGGAATTGAGTTCGAGCTCGAGAAACACACGATCCAGGTACAAAACACGGGCTTGTTCCCCGCCTCGGCGTCGAGGGAAACACGGCAATCGTAAGCGCCGGACAAGGCCGCCGACACTCGCTCCCCTGAGCCGCAGCGCAGATCCAGTAGCCTGTCCAGATAGGTCGCAGTTACATTACGGCGTATTAGCTCGCGCACCCCGCAAATGAACCGGCGCCCCAGCGGCAGAATCCTTATCGGACGTCGACACCCCTGACCACGCCATCTTTCCCCATACCATCCATTACCCTTCCGCCCGACGTCAGGTTTCCCAGTGGCAGCAGTCCCCTGCCGAGCGCCTTGGCTTTCCCCCCTTTCACATACACTCGCTCCGTCTACCTATTCCGGAACCTGACGCATCTTGCTGGCCGTCGCTCTGGTACGCGGGTACTTGTGCACGGGCTGTGCCGCGAAAGAACTGCGAGGCGCAGACGGGCGACTCGGATAGTCCCGTCAGCAAAGGAATACGGACCGTTGTCAGCTTCGCGCCACGCTCGACGTGATACCCTCGCCCCCCCGAACGTCCGTGTGTATCGCGGGCTCGAATTCCCTACACGACTGACCTCACGGCTCGACCTCTCCCGAGAATTCGATAATCGCGACGACTCCGCGCATCCAGTGGAGACACGACACGCGACGACAGGCTCCACGACCAACTTACGATCCCTGAGCGACGACCCGCGACGACGCGCGCCCCCCCCGGAAACACGAAGGTGCGGGGGAAAGCGGAGGGAGACTGGACACGGGCGGCTTGACGGACGCGGTTGCGGGCCCCGGGGCCTGCTCGACATGCCATGGAGACCTTCAACCCCATGTCGGCGCTGCCGTCCGGCGCAGTTAGTGCCTCGGACGACGGTTTGGGCTTGAGCGCGGGGCAGCCGATGCCCATGGAGAGGTTTGATCAGGAGATGCCGTTCGACGAGTATGCCTTGTAAGTAAACGGCCCCGGGGCCCTTGGCCCCCATTTTCTTGCGACTTGCGGCCTGGAGGGACGGCAGCCGGGCGATAGCGGCAAGGGGCATAAGCCCTCGCTTGCGGCTAGGACGAGCTCTTCTGCACGAGTCCCTAGACGTGTTTACGAGACGCGCTGACCCGATACACCCTCCAGAAGCACCGTCAACGGCGGCATGCCCGCCCTGCCCTTCGGCCCCACCTACGACTTCGACGCCTTCACAACCTTCGAGGACCCCTTCTCCTACTCCGTCCGCCCCTACAACGACCCGGACCCCACCCCGGACCCCCTGCACGAGCCCTCCACCCCGGAGCAGCTCGATAACAAGCTCCTCGGCTTCTCCGCCCCCGTCCTCAAGACGCCCCTCGTCGACGACGCCGGCCAGTACGCCGAGCTCTCCATGACGGCGGAGCTCTACGGCATGTTCTTCGTCGCCGAGGACGTCTTCGCCGGCGAGACGCCCGGGCGCCCGCTCGAGCTGACGTGTTATCGGAGGAATCTGTGGCAGTGCTCCGGGCAGGTTACGCTCTCGCGGCACGCGAGCCATGTTGTCGACGAGAGGGGAAACCGCGTGCCCGTTAGGGAGCTGGCGGCGAGGATCTCGGCCGTGGAGTCCATCGACGGGAAGGCGACGGAGATCATCTCGATACCCTGGAAGAGCGCCGCCGGGGAGGAGAGCAAGGTCGCGGGCGCCCCGCCGGAGATACCGCTCGACCTCTCGGCCCCGCAGGAGGCCGACGCCGCGGGCCGGGTGACGGTCCCCGTGGCGTGGAAGCGGCTGCAGTTCAAGCACGCGACGGCGAACAACGGCCGGAGGAAGGGCCTGCAGCAGCACTACGTCGTGCAGATCAGCCTCGTCGCGCGGACGGAGGGCGGCGAGGAGTCGGTGCCCGTCGCGGAGGTGCAGTCCGGCCCCGTCATCGTGCGGGGGCGCTCCCCGCGGAACTTTGACAGCAGGAGGGACGTCCCGCTCGTGGCGGGTGCCGAGAAGCGGGAGAGGCGCGGGACGAACGCCAGTGACTCGGGGAGGGAGAGGGAGGCGGTGCAGCAGATGGGGAGGGGCCTGCGCGGGTACGCGCTGGGCAACACGGGGAAGCCGGGCGTCATCGAGTGGCCGCAGCCCTACACCGTCCCCAGCCAGACGATACCCGCCAAGAGGGTCGCCTCGTCGCCCGGCGCGCAGAGGCCGCCGCCCGTCCCCGCGTGGTCGAAGGGCGGGCCCCCGACGCCTGCGCCTGCACATGGTGCGGTGGTGGGGGGCAGGCCTGCCTCTTCGGTGCCGCTTAGCCTCTCGCTGTCCGAGGACGAGAGGAGCCCTGGGCGGGGGAGCGTCGAGACGGCGAGTCCGCTGCTGGCCAAGGGGGCGGTGGGGCCCGCGGCGGGGAACGCGAGGCAGAGTCCCGTTGAGGAGGCGGATATGCTTTACGAGTACTTCCCGCTGAGCCTCGATGATTGGTATGTCCGTTTTTCACTTTTTTCTTCTCACTGCGCTTCCCTTTCTTGTTCTGCCAGCGGTGTATTCTTGTCCGTCTGCTCAGTGTATTACCTACAGTGGTCTATCCTCTATTCACTCATCTATTCTTTACACTTTTTTTTTTTTTTTTTTTGAAAATTCGAGGCGGGAGTGAGTGCTAACGGTAGCAGGTTGCCCCCCGTCGACGCGATTTACAGGCCGCACATCGTGCACCACACCATCGTGCCGCCCGAGGTCAAGGCCGCGCAGATGCGGACCAAGACGAAGCGGTACTTTGCGGCGGACTGAATGTTATACCCCCTCGACGAAGCGTCCCGGGAATTTTATTGGCGGTTTGCGTGTTTGGCGGTGGATACCAAGGGCGGGTACGATGTCTGGGGTAGGGTCCGGTTGAGCCTTTTTTTCGGTTACTTGGGTTGGATGTTGGATTGGGGGGATATGGGAGGGCATATCAGGACTGACTGGCTGGTGGGGATGAAATGCTGTGTACTTTTTTTTTTTTTTTTTTGGATCACTGGATACCCAATCGATGGATGATGAGCTGAGAACTAGTCGTGGTCTTGGATGGTACGGAGGAATTGTGTCGTGGATTATTCGTCTATCAGACAGATGGAAGGATGTGAACGACTCAGGTTAAAGACACACAAATCATAATATATTATACGTCTACATCTAAATGTCTAACTCATACAGGTCTACACTCTATCCTCGTACATTCCTCATGATGGTTTATCGTCAAATCTCCTTTCCCATGGTGTTACAGTCTTGTCTTTTAAAATACTCAGTCTCAAACTCCCCACTTCCTCCCTCTTACCCCAAACCTAATCCCACATCCCCTCTCCCTCCTCTCCTCCCCCAGCTTCAAAACTTCCCAAGCAGTCTGTTTCCCTTCAGATCTCCAACTCAAAGTCCAAACTCAAGCCTTCACGCCCCCCGGCTGAGGCGACAAGCGCCCCGCAAACCCACCCCCCGGGATCCTCGACGCCATGCGGTCCGGCACGAGGTCAACGTCCGGCGAGACGGAGCGCGACGCGGGGCCGGTGTCCGGGATGCGCAGGTGCGAGGAGACGGGGAGGGGCTGGAGGATGGGGCTCGGGCCGGGGCCGTCGCCGTTGAGGGAGGTGGAGGGGACCGGGGGCGCGGGGGTGTATTCTGCGGATGGCGGGGGGAGGGTTTCCTGGGGGAGGGTTGGGGGGTGGGGGTGCAGGGGTTTTAGGTCGGGGGACTCGATGCTCTTGAAATACTGTGTTGTGTTAGTGTGTTCTTCTGTGACTGAGACGTAAAAGGGCAAGGGAACTCACCCTCACGGTCTTGACCTGCAACTCCATCGTCGACTCGTCATCGCAAACAATCATCGAATTAGGATGAAGCTGCAGACACGAAAGCGTCCACATGTGGCTCACCGCCCCCTCCACACACTTCTGCATCGCAACAGCCTTGCTCCTCCCCATGACAATCGCCACGACCTCCCGCGCCTCCAGCACCGTCCCCACGCCCACCGTCAGCGCCAGCCTCGGCACCTTGTCAGTGTCCCCGCCGAAGAACCGCGAGTTCGCCAGCACGGTGTCGTACGTCAGCGTCTTGACCCTCGTCCTCGACGCGAGGGACGAGCCGGGCTCGTTGAAGGCCACGTGCCCGTCCGAGCCGATGCCGGCGAGGAAGAGGTCCACGCCGCCGACGCGCCGCATGAGGGCCTCGTAGCGGGCGCACTCTGCGGCGGGGGAGGCGGCGTTGCCGTCGAGGATGTGGGCGTTCTTGGGGTGGATGTTTATGTGGGAGAAGAGGTGGGTCCACATGAAGGTGTGGTAGCTCTCGGGGTGGTCGCGCGGGAGGCCGATGTACTCGTCCATATTGAAGGTGACGACGTTTTCGAAGGAGACCTGGGAGGGTTATCTTTAGTGTCTGGGGAGAGGGACGGCGAGGCGGGGAAGGGTGAGAGGAGAGAAGGGAGAAGGGACTTACATTTCCGGCCTTGTATTGCTTCACGAGCGCCTTGTAGACGTTGAGCGGGCTCGAGCCAGTGGGGAGGCCCAGTACGAACGGCCGCTCAGGCGTCGGGGCGAACTGCTTGATGCGCTCGACGATGTAGTTGGCAACGTAGTCGCTGGCATCAGTGGCCTGGTCGCGAATGATGACCCTCATTGTTGAATTCCCGTATCAGTTCCCGATGGATATAGTTTTAAGTGATGTTTCTTGGTGTAAGTGGTGTTTCTGGATCGCAGTCTAGGTATTGAGCTTCTTCGTTGGAGGCAGGGAATGAGTGAAACACCCGGGAACAAGAACTCCCTTGCTTAAGAGCTCGACGAACAGTACCGTACCACCGACCTCCATCGCGCATTACCACGTCCAACCAACGCTACACATGGCCACGTTCGACCCGAAGGCGCCGATAGCGTCACCAAAGGCAGACCCAACCACTCAGAGCCGCGACGTGGTGACGTAAACTCCAAAACCCGTTGACGCTAGCAACCCCCCGACCTTACACAATGGGTCCGTCACAGGAGGGAAATGGAACGTGACGAGGAAGGGAGGCTCCCTTTACCCGGTACAAGTTCTAGTTGCACGGTCATGAGACTCTGGTGGCGGGCAGCCCGGCACGTGTGGTGCGCTGGTTCCTAGCGGTTTAGCCGATGCCACCTCTGGCCTCTCGGAGATTTTGTGGAATGATTCCATGCGCTGGGTCCGCAGGGCACGCCGGGCCCACCGGAGCGGATGGGGGTCTGGGGGGCTTCAACGTTCCATGCTAGAACGTCGCGAGGTACCCACTCGGGGGTTGGATTTGGTGGAGCTTATATAGCGCGCCGTGGACGCTTCCTTCGGTCGATTCGGGCGGGGTGGGACTATTGTCCGAGTCTCCATGATCCATATGCCCCGTGCTCCATAGTAATTCTACCTCGAGTTCCGGTCAGGAGCTTCGATGACCCAGAAGAGGGCGGGATGATAGATCTTGGAGAATGAGTCGAGGGGTTTCGAGATTCAGGAATAAGATGTGATGGCTGATTGGGTCGACCCGACGAAACCAAGAGTACGGATACACTGCGTTTGATTCAAGAAGGCGACACTGTCGAGACATGTGGTGTGATGTCGGGCTCGCTTCACCGAGATCAAGTCAAGGTCACAGGCGCCGTCCGACATTAGCTAATCACGATTGCAACATGCAGCTCCAAAGGTACTCGATACGTGCAGCATGCAGGAACGGGAGGGCGGCCGCAATACCCCAAAATTGTGACATATCCGAAGGGGAAGCGGCCACGGAAAAATGCAAAGGTTGATCACTTGCTCGATAGTTTCCAGGAGCCGGCGCCAGGGTGGGCCGCTAGATATGGCGGAGCTCGCGATGGAAGCTGTTCGTGTTAGAGGTTGGCGCCTCTCTCGCGTGGTCTCACTAACAGCAAGCGCGGGGCGCAGTGGCTCCGTGGGGTAACTTGTACCCCACCGCGGCGAGCCGAGAGTGAACCAAACGGCAAGCGCGAGGCAACGTTACGTTACGTTCCCCGCGGATGCCACAACCACCTCAGCTCCAAACTCGATCCATCATCCACAGCAATCTTCTGCCGGAGGGACGGAACGGACCCATCCCCCATCGCTGGGCCGCCCAAAATGGACGGTATTACCGGGTCCAGGGGTAGGGACCCGTGATGCAAAACGTCCCGACATGCTCCGCCCGATTCGATCGATGCCTCCGCGCCTGTTCCTCTGCCCGCCCCACGGCATGTATTGTTACCATGCGCTCCATGCTACCATCGATCCGTTGGTCCCCGGTTCCTGGTGTCACGGGCTACCTCCCCTCGCTCGGCGCCGCTCCGAACCACAAGGGGAATTATGCGGGCCCTGGCGCTAGCTCAGAGGCCCTGCCCGACCGAGTTACTGCCGCTCTCGCGACGGGCGCCCTTCCCGAGTTGTCGATCCAGGGCTCGCGAGATCCACTGTTCGCAAGGATCCTTTCTCGATTTCGCGCGAGTTGACGCGCGCGGGCTGCCGTGCTCTTGGCCGTCGTGACGGTGGTTACTCCGTACTTGGCACACTTACTTCCCCGTCCTCTCTCAAAGGGAACGTCCTCTCATCCGCCTTTTCTCCTTGACGATACCATTTGATCCACTGTCATCTCGGTTTCTCGGCGCCTCTCCACCCGTCCATCGCACCACCGCATCCTCTTCGAATCCTCTCACCACCCGGACTAGAAGCTTGTTGTTCCGGTCTTACCTCGCCAAGAACGACGCCCGCCTGAGCTCTTACCAAGTACGGGCCGCCTACCAGCGCAACGCGGACCGGAACTCCCGCGCACTCCATTCCCCAAACGGCGCTCCGCACGTGGCAGGTGCCATCCATGCCGTGACCGAACAAACGTCGCCTCCGGCCCCCAGACCATCCCGCTCTACCACGTCTCCCCGGCTCTGCTTCCACTAGCCTTAGTCCCTCCAGCAGCTGAGGACGCTGGGACCACCACGGCCCACACCCGGAGGCTCCCATCGTCGCCGGCCCTTGGCGCCTTTGCAGCTCGTATTGCCCGCGAGGCGGCTCTCGTTTCCTTCGCAATAGGACCTGCCTCTGGAACGTATCGTCGAACTTGGGATATTTGGGGCCCGGGACCATTTTTTTCTCCCTCACCCCTTGTAGATGACACGACCCGCCATACACTCGTTTTCTCATACCTCTCTTTATATCTCATACCTTCCATCCTCACACCGCGCCCGAATACCACTGCCGTCACATCCCACCCCAGGTTCCATGAAGTCGTTTGTCTCCTCAATGTCTATTCTACCCAAGGCGTTAATAGCTGCCATCGTCAAGTCCCTCTTGAGGGGCAAGTCGCTGATCGGCGTCCTCTTCACCTTCTGGACCGTCCCGCGGCCCGTCGCGCCAGCTTCGTCCTCGGCCGTCACTACCCTCCCCAGCCGCTCAATCGACGACTTTCTCTCCGAGGCGGAGGAGCTAATCCTAGGCCCTTATGCCACGAATGACGACCTCCTCAGGCTGTCGGCGGGCCTCAAGGCGCAGTTCCGCGAGGCGCTCGACACGGGCGAGGTGAACATGCTGCCGTCGTACAACTACCGGCTGCCATCGGGCCGCGAGATGGGCAGGTTCCTCGCCATCGACGTGGGGGGCACGACGCTGCGGATCGCGCTGGTGGAGCTTAGGGGGAGGGACGTGCCCGCGGGGACGAGGGCGTGCGAGGTGGTGAGGGCGAATGTCGTCAAGGCGGAGGAGGGCAAGGAGCTCGTGGGGATGGCGTTTTTCGAGTGGATGGCGGACCGGATTGTCGAGACGGTGTTTGTGGATGGGGAGAGGAGGGATGGGCGGGGGAATGAGCCGCTTCCTATGGCTGTTACGTGGAGTTTTCCCATCGAGTGCGTCTCTCAAAACCGTACCTTTGTCTTCGAGGATATCCTTGGATAAGTTGCTAACGGGATGTAGCCAAGTGTCGATCCGGACGGGCCTCATACACCCCATGGGCAAGGGCTTCCGCGCAGCAGAAGGCCTCCTAGGCCAGGACCTCGGCGCCGTCATCTCCCGCGCCTGCCGCGCCAAGGGCCTGGAAGTCGACCTGCAGGCCCTCCTAAACGACTCGACCGCCTGCCTCCTCTCGCAGTCCTACGCCGACCCCACCACGCGCCTCGGCCTAATCCTCGGCACGGGCTCCAACGTCGCCGCCTTCCTCCCCGTCTCGTCGATCCGCCGGTCAAAGTACGGCGCGCGCCCGGGCGAGTGGTTCGAGGGGGCGCGGCAGGTGGTTGTTAACACCGAGGTGAGCATGTACGGGCGGGACGTGCTGCCTTTGACGAGGTGGGACTGGGAGTTGAAGAGGGGGCATGAGAAGCCGTGGTTTCAGCCGCTGGAGCACATGTGTAGTGGGATGTATCTGGGGGAGTGCGCGCGGCTGCCGCTTGTGGAGGCGGTTGAGAGGACGGGGGTGTTCGGGGGCGTCGTGCCGGAGAGTCTGAGGGTGCCGTATGCGCTGCACACCGAGATGCTGTCTCTCGTTGAGTCGTGAGTCTTCCCGTCCCAAGTAGCCGCTCCTTGGCGACCCTGTCATGCTGCGGGAGAGAATGTTTACTGACCGTTACAGCGATATGTCCCCCGACTTTAAATCCTCCATTTCCGCCTTCTCTGCCCTTTATCCCTCGGCGCACACCCCCACGCCAGCCGACATGCGCGCCCTGAAGCACCTCGCCTCCCTCGTTGCGCGGCGCTCGGCCGCCATCGTCGCCACGGCGGTCTTTACCCTCTGGCAGCTCCGCGCCGAGCTCTCCCTCAAGCACGGCGAGGTCCTCACCACCAGCTCCCCGGCAGAAGTAGCAACTGAAAGAGACGAGGTGGGCGACGTGAAGGAGGAAGTAGTGAAGGAGGTGGTCGAGGCCGAGTCGCGCCGCACGACGGTAGCGTTCAACGGCGCGGTAGTAGAGAGCTACCCCGGCTACCTGGGGACCTGCCAGGCGCAGCTGGATGAGCTCGTGGGGAAGGGGGGAAGGGTAGAGCTGGTTGAGGCGAGGGATAGCTCGCTTTTGGGGGCTGCGGTTGCGGTGGCTTGTGAGGCGGCGTGAGGCGTCTCTTTTTTTTTTTTTTATTCCCTCCTGTTCTTCTATCTGATGGGGCTTTTGATGTGTGATGTTTAGCATTTGGTGTTCTTTACATAGATTTTGGATTTGAGGGGGTAGATTTGAGGTGTATATAATGCATGGAGATGCCGTGTTTTTACGTGTTTATTCAAGAGCATCGGCCGTCTTCGCCGTCGGAGGCGAATCGACCGACGCCAGGAGCCTGCCAGGGCACAAGCACCTGTGGGATGTGCGGCTGGCTCTGGCCCACCATTGCGAGTATCGGGTGTCAGAGCAGGGGCGCGCCCTACAAGCTGGTGGTTTGGTTTTTTGTCCGTCCAATAACTGCCACGGAAAAGGCCTCCGTTGAGTCGAGGTATTCTTCTTGAGGGTTCCCAGCTGGCCCGGCTCCGTGCGTCCTCGAAGACGTGGTGTCGATGCCTCCTCGCCTTCACCGAGCTTCACCGAGTAAGACGCTCTGCTCTGCTGACTCACCTGAGCTGAGGCCGTGCGCCCCGCTCCAACCCCCCACGCGCACCGTGCTAAAACCCGACCCCACACCCCGCCAGCCTCCGACGCCAACAACATTCGCCCCGCCATCCCATCACATTCCTCCGATCTCACAGCCTCGCCGTTCCCACATCCCCCTCATTCTGGACACCACTTCCGCGCGCGCTCCATACTACATCCCCTGTACCACATACACTTTCACCGAGTAGAGAGGGAAGAGGGAAACACCGCGACAATGGACGAGCAGTTCCACGGCCGGACGGACGACGCGCTGTTCTGGGACGACGACTTTGAGCCCGTGACGGAGGAGAGTAGGCCGCATTACGAGCCCGCCCCGGAGGAGCCCGAGCCGGTTCCACAGCCGGAGCCGGAGCCGGAGCCTGTGGTCGCCCCGGAGCCTGTGGTCGCCCCGGCGCCTGTAGTTGCTCCGGCGCCTGTGGTTGCTCCAGCGCCCGTGGTTGCTCCGGCGCCTGCGCCAGAAGCCGTTGCACAGGAGACGCCGCGGGAGGCTCCCGCTGCGCAGAAGGACGAGCTCCCGCCGCCCAAGTCGCTCGCGCAGTCGCGGCACGCGACGAGCTCGCCGCGGCCCACGAAGCAGAAGCAGAAGCAGAAGCAGCAGAAGCCCCGCGGAGCTTCGCCTGCCGTCGCCCCCGCGGCTCCAGCATCTGCTGCTCCCGCCGCTCCCGCCGCCCCACCGTCCGCGCCGGCCCCCGCCGGCGCCGCGCAGACGGTCTCCCCCGACGCGCGCCAAGCCTCGGGAGCCAACCCCCGCACGAAGCTGACGGAAGACCAGCTAGCGGCCAAGATGTCGCGCATGCGCCTCCTCGCGGCGGAGAAGGCGCGCAAGTTTGAGGTGGCGGAGCGGGACGAGAGGGAGCACGCCGCGGCGTACGCGCGGGGGATGGAGGAGGCGCGGAAGAGGAAGGTCGAGGAGGCGGAGAGGCGGAAGAGGGGGGAGGAGGAGAGGAGGAGGATGGATGAGGAGAGGGCGCGGAATCGGGAGAGGAAGTTGAAGGCTATGGGGGGCGGGGGCAGGGAGGGGAACTGGGATGAGGGGAAGGAGGTTGTGGAGGAGAGGGAGAGGGAGAGGGAGCGCGGGGCGAGGGTGTTCCGCGGGGCGAATGGGGGTGTGAGGGGCGCCAGGGGGGGAGGCCTTGCGGGGAGCCGGTTTGCGGATGAGGCGCCGAGGGGTGGTCGGTCTGGCGATGAAGCGCCCAGGGGGAGGGGAAACGGACGGGGCAACGGACGGGGCAACGGACGGGGTCGCGGGGGCGGCGGGCGCGGTGGGGCGAGGGGCGCCGAGGAGAAGCCGGGACCGAGGCAGCAGGCGCCGGACGTAAAGAGCGCGGATTTCCCTGCGCTGCCCTCCGACGCGCCGCAGAAGAAGGAGGACAAGGACGAGAAGCCCAAACCCGAGGCTGCGTACACCGCCGCGCTGACCAAGGGCGTCAAGAAGGGCCTGGTGCTGCCCCCTGACGCGCTGCCCCTGGCACCGCCCGTGGGGCGGTGGGACGACGAGATGGAGGCGTTTGACGAGCGGGCGAAGCAGGAGGCTGCGTGATGCTTTAGCTAGGTTATGTTGGGATGACTTGGATACGAATTGGACGCAGGACCGGATTTGGATGGGTAGGAATAATGACGACGGGTATAAATTGGGCAGGGGCCTTGGACTAGCGCTAATACACGCACGGTATCGTTCCTTCACCGCCGGGGATCGTCGGTCTAGCGCGGGGGCCGCGGGCGACGGTCCTGTAACTCCGTCTATTGATTCCGGGTATTCGTCATGGCAAACATACTAGATCGTACAGAAAACGCCCCTCCACCGCCCGTATGCACCAACCCCTCCGCAACCAACGGCACCCCAGAAGAATAACCTCACCACCCCCCGCGGTACCCCCTCCCCCTCCCCCGGTATCCCCCGCCCCTAGGCCCCCTCGGGCCCCCCATATCCCTCCCCATCCCGTCGTCCCCCCCACCCCCAGGCCCCCTCCCCCTCGCCCTCATCTCCCTCGGGAACGCCTCGTACGTCCTCCGCATCTGCGCGTAGCCCAGGTGCATCTTTCCGTAGAAGTGGTCCGCGAGGCGGCGGTCGTTGTCGAGGCGCGAGAGGTACGCGCCGCACACGTCGCACACCTGCAGCTTCTGGTGGCCCGATGGACCGCTGGTGTCGGAGAGCTCCTTTAGCTCGCGCTCGCGCTCGGCCTTGGCGGCGCGGGCCTGGTGCACGCGGTGCATCTCGTCGAGGGCGCGCGAGACCTCGGCTGTCTCGCCGAGGATCTCGACCTCGAGGAGGCCGGCGGATATGCTCGCGGTGAGCTCGGATATGGTTTTGAGCTGGGGCAACGGTTAGCAGCTGTCCACTCCATGGTATACGACCGAGGAGTGCCGGGATGACGGGGGATGGCGCGAGTGGGGAGAACACACCAGCTGGTTCGTCTGCCTGATCTCGTCGGGCGTCTTCTTCAGGTGCTGCTGCGCCGCCTCGATCCGCTGGTTGCACCCCTCAATGTACTTCTGCAGGTCCCGCATGTAGTCGTACTCGAAGCCGTACCGCTGCCGCTCCTTCTCCGGCATCGCCTCGTACTCGGCCTTGAGCGCCTCGTTGTGCACCCGCGGGCACGGCCCGATGTCCTGCTTCGTGTTGGTGAAGAGGTCGTGCGGGCACGTGCCGGCCAGGTACGAGCGGCAGACCTTTGGGTCCGTGATGGAGAGCTGGGCGGACCGCGAGGTCACGGAGCCGCCCATGAGCTGCTCGAGCAGCTTCCTCTGTTCGGCGGCCATGGTGGTGGTGGTATCGGGGGTTTCGCGGGGATGTGGCGGATGCGAGGTCGAGGTCGCGAGTAGTTGAGAGTGAAAGAGTCCCGTCGCTGTTGGAAGTGACTTTCGCGGTAGCTCAGCCGGGGATACTCCGGTTCTGCCGCTCCACCCCTTCACCGCCCGACCCATCCTCCACCAACATGCGCGACACGTGCCCCATCTGCGACCACGCCCCGTCCAGGTGCTAGCTCCGGACATGCGCCAACGCGGCTTACACCTCTCACACCCGACTCAGCGCACCTCCATACACGATGCGCCGCCTACTGGCGCTCCTCCTCCTCCACGTGGCGGGCGCGCTGTCCGCCGCGGCCGCGGGCACGTACCACGAGCAGCTCAACCTTCGGCCGCTGCCTCTCTCGTCGCTCCTCGCCAGCTTCGACTTTCGCTCCACGACGCCCGTGTCTGACTTTGAGGCGCACGACTTCCGGCTGTTCCCCAGGTCGCTGGGCCAGATTCTGCAGCATGTGGGGACCAGGGAGATGCACCTGAGGTTTAGTATGGGGAGGTGGGACGCCGAGACGTGGGGGGCGCGACCGTGGGATGGGACGAAGGAGGGGGGTTCGGGCGTTGAGCTCTGGGCGTGGCTAGACGCGGAGACGGACGAGGAGTATGGCTCCCTGGATGCGCCGGTTTCTGGGGAATTGATACTGACGCGGGTATAGGGCCGACGAGAAGTGGCTGGTCCTTACGAACGCGCTATCCGGCCTCTTCTGCGCCTCGCTCAACTTCATCGACTCGACGCGCACGACACGGCCCGTCATGTCCTTCGAGACCGAGGGCGACCACGCGAATGCGACGGCGCACAATATGCGGCTGTTGTATGGCGTCCTGCCGCACGAGGTCGTCTGCACCGAGAACCTGACGCCGTTCCTCAAGCTCCTGCCGTGTAAGGGCAAGGCCGGCATCTCGAGCCTCCTGGGCGGGCACAAGCTGTTTGACTCGTCGTGGCAGAGCATGGCGATAGACGTGCGGCCTGTGTGCCCCGAGGGCGAGGAGTGTGTTCTCGAGATTGAACAGACTATCGACATGGTCCTGGACATTGAGCGGTCGAGGCGGCCAAAGGGTTAGTCTTACCTGAGAACGGCCCTGTTACATATAAACTAACCTTACGTCAGGAAATCCCATTCCCCGGCCGAAGCCCAGCGACGACCTCAAGTGCGACACCTCGAAGCCCTACCACGACGACAGCGTCTGCTTCCCCCTCGACCACCAGCTGGGCCAGGAGTGGTCCCTCTCCGAGATCTTCGGCAAGCCCCTCAAGGGCACCTGCCCCCTGACGGACCCCGACACCCCGCCCGTCTGCATGGAGGTCCCCGACTCGCGCCACGTCTTCACTTCTGGAGGCGCAAAAGAAACAAAGGGCCCCGACGGCGCCTCGCGCTGCTTCGCCCTCAACTCGGAGTCGGACTTTGAGATGGTCCTCCCGCCTCTGAACGACGGCGCGGGCCACGACGGGCCGGAGCAGGACCACGTTGACCCCGCGACGCCGCTTTTGTACGCCGACCGCTCGCTCATGGGCTACGGGCAGGAGCACGGGCGCGTGCAGACCATCCTCACGAACCCCAGCCCCGACACGGAGGTCGAGTTCGTCTACATGGAGACGCTGCCCTGGTTCATGCGCGCATACCTGCACACCCTCGAGACGCGCGTCGACGGCGAGCCCGGCTCGCGGCCGGACCTCGTGAGGGACGTGTACTACCGCCCCGCCGTCGACCGCGAGCGCCCCACGCAGCTCGAGCTGAGGATGGTCGTCCCCCCGGCCTCGACCGTCTTTTTGACCTACGACTTTGAGAAGAGTATTCTGCGATACACGGAGTACCCCCCCGACGCGAACCGGGGCTTCGACGTCGCAGGGGCAGTCATCACGACGCTTAGCCCGCGGAGGATGAATATGCGGACTACGTCGCTGCTGCTGTACCTTCCCACGCCCGACTTTAGTATGCCGTATAACGTGATTATATTCACGTCGACGACGACGGCGTTGGCGTTTGGTGGGTTGTATAATATCCTTGTTAGGAGGTTTGTGGGGGTTGAGGAGGTGCCGACGTCGCCTTTGAAGCAGAAGATTGGGGGGTTGGTCGGGGCTGTAAAGGGCTTGCTTGGGAGGGGCTGATGGGTTAATACATGTTTCTGTTTCTTGTTTGGATTACAGGTTCTTGGAGATGATGTTCTATGATGTTCGCTCCCATGGTGATGTTCTGGTCTTGCTGAGCGTGGTTGGCTCGGCTTGGGTATTGGTTCCTGGCGAGGCGGTCTTGGACTGTCCCGGGCTGTGGGGGGGATATTGGGTAGCTTACGTGGGTATGTCAGATGGTGATGGATAGGAACGCTGACGGCTATGATAGATGGTCTTAACGCTCGTCTCCCGAGGCACTGCGGTCGTCTCGAGAGTGCGGGAAGCATGTACAGAATATTCAGGAAACTATGGACAAGAATCGAATGAGGAGCCGAGCAGCTCAAGCTATATACAGAAGATCAACACACCGGGGAAACGGCGAGCCCGTCCCCTCTGAAACCAACAGCCTCTACCACGAACGACACAGATGGTGCTTATCAACCTCACACACCAGCCAGGAAGCGTCTACTGCCCAACGGCCGCCTCGCCGTAGAACACGCCACGGCCGTTCGTCCCAACGTACACCAGCCCAGCCTCGTTCGCGCTGCCAGCCACAACATTGGCACTAATCGACCCGAAGCCCTGCGCCCCCTGGACATCCTCCCACGTCGCGCCATCATCACCCGAAGCATACAGTTTCGCGCCCTCGGACCCGCTCCCGAAGGCATACACTACCCAGGAATCGCCGGCGCCGAGGCCCAGCGCGATGCGCTGCGTCTCGGTGAGGTCAGACGACGTCAACTCGAGCGTGGCGCCCGAGTCCGTGGAGCGGAAGACGCCCGCGTCGGTGGAGACGTAAATCTCGCCGGCGACGAGCGGGTGCGCGACGATGTCCCGGATGGAAGTCGCGTCGCCGAGGCTCCCGCCCTCGGACCAGGTCTCGCCGCCGTCAGAGGACACAAGGAGCGAGTCCGAGCCGGCGTAGAAGGTCCCGGCCTCCTGCTTGTCGCTCGCCACGACCGCGCCCTGGGAGACGCCGTCCACGGCCTCGAACGCCGCGCCCCCGGCGCTCCGGAGGACGCCGGACGACTCGGTGGACCACACGATCGTCTCGCCGTCCGCCGACATGGCGACGCGCCCGCCGTAAGCCTCGTCGCCGGCCGCCTCGCTGAGCTCCCAGGTCTTTCCGCCGTCGGAGCTGAGGGCGAGCTGCGGGGACCCCCCGACGTTGCCTACGCGCACGACGTTCTCGCCTGCCTTGCCCGCGAAGTCGACGTCCGTGGAGGACGTGAACATGGGGTTATCCCACGCCGTCTCGGGCGACGTGTCGAGGTCCGCGCGCGAATCGAACGTGAAGCCGCTGTCGTCGCCCACGGCGGCGAGGAGCTCCGAGCCGCCGGGGACGGAGGCGAGTCCCAGCACCGCAAACTCCTCGATCCCGTCGGCGAGGGACTGCACCGACACCTTCTCGCCGCCATCCCAGTTTGTCAGATCGCGGCCTCCAAAGATGGTCAGGCCGGTGCCGTAGAGCCAGTGGTCGCTGTCGTGCGGGTTAATCTCGAGCGCCTCGATCATCCAGCCGAGCTTCTTGCTGTCGACGGAGACAAAGTTCTCGTTGATCCACGGGGCGAGCGGCGCCGAGATGTCGTAGCCGGGATCAACCTCGCCGTCGGCGCCGAAGTTCCAGATGGTGCTCCAGGTCTCGCCGCTGTCGGTGGAGCGGAAGAGCTGGGCGTCGGGCCACCACGAGTTCAGCGAGGCGACGACCAGAGTACCGGGGTTCTGCGCGTCAAGGGAGAGGCCGCCGAAGCCGTGGTAGAGGCCACCGCCGACCTCGGGCGTGATGTCCGTCCACTCGCCCGCGGCAATATCGTAGCGCCACACGGCGCCCAGGGTCCCATCATAGGGTCCCGAACCGTCGCTGTAGCTGAGGTAGAGCGCGCCCTCCTCGGGAGACAGGCGGCACTTGTGAGGGAAGAAGGTCCCCGGCTGGTCAGGCACTGCCTCCCAGCTCTCACCCGCGTCCTCGGACACATACACCGACGCCGTCTCGTTATCCGCCGTCCCGACAAAGATCCTCCCCGTGTTCCCCCCAACAGTCTCACTCGTCTCGTCAAACGTCACGAACGCCAGCCCGTGGATGTCCCCGTTATACCCCCCCACATCACTCGGGTCCGGAATGAACGTCCCTACGTTGGTGAAGGACTCGACCTGCGAAAAGGACTCGCCGCCGTCGTCGCTTCGGTAGAGGCCGTTGCCGCTGCGGGCGCCGAAGAAGAGGACGGAGGGGTTCTGCGGGTCGACGGCTAGGCGCTCGCCCATGCCGCGGCCGGGCATGTTGCCGCCGACCTTGAAGGGGAGGTCGGTGGACTCCCAGGTCTCACCGCGGTCGGAGCTGCGGATGAGGCGGCCGTTGTTGGGGTCCCTTTGTCTGTGAGCTACGTTCATACTTACAGGGAGGGGGTAGGGGGGCTTACCAGTCGTTGGTGTACATGCCCACCGCGGCGTAGATCTTGTCCGGGTCCTGCGGATCGAGGGCCATCGCGTCCACGCCCCAGGTGTTCCTAATCCCCGTTAGCAAGGTCCCCCTCCCATGATGTGCCAACATCCCCATCCTGCACACGCCACCCCACCGCCAATATAATGAAGCCTCAGGGGAGAGGAGGGTCTCACCAGTTCTCATCATCCGCTAGAGAGTCCGTGACCGCCGTCCAGGAATCGTCGTCGTTAAGCCTATACAACCCCCCAATATCCGTCCGCGCGTACGCGACGCCCGGCTCAGTGGGGTGGAACGAGATCCCCGGCACGAAACCTCCGCCGCCGCCGATCTTCACATTCGTCCACTCCGCGGCGCGGGCGGTCGCCGCCGCGAGGAAAAGCGCGGCGAACTTCATTGTTCACCCTTCTCTCCTGCTTTTCGTTGGTAGGTCGGGTGTGTTGAGTCCGGTGGTGTTGGTTGGGGAAGGTTGCCGCGGGTGTTGGAGGCAGAGAAGAGGCAGACTTACACGCCTGGGCCACGAGGTCTTATATTTATACCATCCGACCCAAAGCACGCGCGCTTGAGAATGGAATGGGCCCGCCGCGCCTTCATCTAAATATATTACGAAAACCCGCTCACCTCCTCTGGGCCCACTTCTACCTCCCATCTCAGGTACGGTTCCTCCCGGGATCCCATTTCCCGATCTGGAAGTGACCCCGACTTGTACTCCCGCTCCCACTTCCATTTTCCACGGCGGGAATCAAAGGCCAAGAAGCGCGTTTCGATTCCGCGAATCAATACCGGGCTTCCGGCGCCTGCTGGGTACCATCCGTGAGCAGGATAAATATCCCGTCGTATGACTTGCTCAGTACTGAGAAAGTTCGGCCCCGGCTCCCCCGAAGTGCGTAGCTGTGGATCTCGCCCTCCGGCTCGTGCTACGCAGCGGCACATACCCGCCAGGAACCCGTCTTCGCGTCCCTATTCCCGGGTCAAGGTCCACCATCCCACCCGCAGGCCGGCACACTCTGAATCTTCCGGTCTCCCCCCTCTAATCTCACCGCGCCACCGTCTCATCAGCTCACCATCTCAAAGCCCATCCGGGCCACCTCATGCCCACCGCATCACATCTTCTCAGTTATGCTTTATTCCAATAGCCCGTGGTTCCACGAGAGTCTTTCCGAAAGTCTTCGCAAGGGAAATGTTCCCAAGACGGAGGAAATGGGCGGCCCCACCCGGAAAATCAACTCCCGACCCCCGTCATCCCCGCACACCCCGGCCCCTAAGCCCCCGGCACCCGTTCGGCAC
>JAGFNX010000567.1:0-10627 GCA_017657125.1 Scopulariopsis brevicaulis
TCGAGGCCCCCMWCCAAAATACCGCCGGGGCCTCCCCCCCCCTCCCAACCCCCCCGCCGGCCAGACCCCCCCCCCCTCTTCCACACCCCTCTTTCTTGGCCAATTCCCGGGCCTTATTTCCCTCTCTCTCTCCCCCTCTGCATTCCGATCCGGCAGGAAGTGAGTCCAAATCATAGACCCAGTTCGCGGCGTAGGCGGAGACCGAGAAGCGCGAGAGCAGAGAAAAAAAAAGCCGAATAGTCAACGGGAGAAAGACCCGAGGTCAAGTCAAAAAGGAAACAACAACCCCCCCTCGAATCGTCACCCATTCCGCTCTTTCCCAACCTTCATATTCTCTGCTTCCAGCGCTCTTGCCTACCCCGGTTCCACTAGCTCCATACTCTCCGTTCCTTCCTTCCCTCTCCTCCCACACCGAAGCACGGGTTGGTCCTTCCGTTGACAACAACACACATACTCCCCCCTTCCCGCCACCCCTCCCTCCCTCCCATAAAAAGAGCCACGGGGGAAGAAAAAATCGAATTTCTGCCTCACCGTTGGGCTTGACTGCATCCTCGACCGATACGCGCAACCAGGGCCCCCGACAGCCTTATCGAGAGCGACTCCCCGGTGCCCTTGTCTCACTGCCATCCACACGCCCAGCGCCGACGGCTTATTCTCCGAGTCCCGAGTTCCCCGGCTCCCCCGCGACGCCGCCGGCTTCCCAGAAGCGTACCCGGTGAGGACACTGGTGTATCCCCAGACCGCCTCGAGAAACCTCCGCTCCTACCGTCACCGGCCGAGACCGTGCTGTCGACGCACGACTGCCACGATGCGGGGCTTCTACATTCAGTATTTGGAGAGTAAGTGGTCTGGCTGATCTGTCATGGGCGTCTCCTCGTACCAATTGGCGTCGTCTTCACATGTACACCTTGCGAGGGGGCCTTCTATATAAGCCGGGGTTGGAGTCCGGTGTTCGCACCCTCTCTGCTCCCCGAGGCATCTCGGACACATTTGGAAGGACCCCGTGTAGCTACCCCTGCTTCATGCCACAGGGAAGTCCCGGCAGCCCTCGGGCCGTCCCTGCATCCTTACCCCTTGGGTTGGGCAGCATTGAGTTAGAGCCATCGACAGCTTCTCGATCTCGGCATGGCATGGCCTGGGAACGGGCTGCCGCTTCCCGTTGGGCCCTAATGCAGGACGGACCCTGGACCGGGGAAGATATCGTGTGCATGGCGCTCGGGCGAGGCGGCGAGCATCCCGCATCGAGCCCACCTCTGCTGGCACCCGCGGGTGTCAGTGATGCGCATTCCCGAAGAACGAAGCTAACCACGCTGCTTGAACTTAGGTCTCTGCCGCCGCCGAGGATGGGGGGACCCCATGTACGAGTGCTACCGTAACGCTAGCGGCTACACCTGCCACGTCCTTGTGAACGGCCGCGAATACCAGACGGACCTCTCGTATGAGTCAGACGTACTCGCCCAGGAGAACGCCGCCATGCGCGCCTTTATGGTCTGCAGGAACTTTTCCGTCAATGGCGGCATGCTGGCCCGGAACGGCATCGTCCAAGGGCTACCCGCCGACGAGACCAGCCGCCGCCACCGGAAGGGGAGCCACCACACCTCGTCCAGCAGGAACAACAGCCATCACTCCAGCAACAGTGGGAGGTCCGGCCACCACTCGAGCAGCAGCTCGACGGCGTCCTTTGACTAGGAGCATGCGAGGACCCTTGGAGCATGGCCTGCCGCGGGAAGCAATTGGTGGCCCTGACAACAGCATAGCCTCATGGATTCGCGGTTCTTTTTCTGTTCTCCGTTTTCTAACCGTCTGCGGCAGCGCAAGCACGCATGGATGCTTCCGTGGGAAGGCCGACTCGACCCTGCACGAAAAAAAAAAGATTATGACGAATGGCGCACTTATAAACGTTCAAAGGGCTTCACAGCACCATCCCCCCAGGGACATACACAGAAAACGATACGCATTGGCGGTGGAGCAGGGCCCTCCCCACGGATATGGTAGACGGAGGGGACGACGTGAACGACCTGAGCCGGGAGGGGAAGCATCAGCATTCTCGACGTTTTTTCCTTTTCCCTAACGACACTGATGATTTGACGACTTAGAGATGATTTAACGGCCGGGAATTTTTCTTTGCAGTTCACGGGCTCGGCCCGTCGTGCCCTGCCTTTTGCGAGATTGGCCGTGGAGGCTCGGACCTGGACTTGGCTCGGGATTGCATCTGTCATTGGAGATGGACCTTTCCGATTGGGTGGTGGTGGCTACACAGATCCTGGGACACTTGCTTGCTGGTGGTAGCCTTGGGTTGAGTGGGACTGGTTGGGCAGACAACGCCAGGTCTGGAGCCAGGATATCCGGATCTTGAAAAGCGGCCTCCTGTCCGCGGGGTTGATTCTCGTTCCGGAGTTTCATTGCGTGGTGGTCGGGCGCTTCGAGGCTGTTATTAGTCCTTTGGAACAGCCTCGGAGCTCACCCTTTGGAAGACGTCACTGGGAGGCTGGAAGTGGAACGAAGGTTTGGCCGGCGACGTGGATGGGATTTTACGACCGGGCGTGGTTTGAGTTTGCACTTCACCGGGTTTTCCGGCTCGGAAGACAAAATTGGCATCGGGGAAGAGGGTACGGGGTTGCTTGGTTTCTGGTTTCTTTTTCGTCTGGTTCATGTCTCGTTTTTCCCGTCACGGGGTTCTTTGATCACGACATGAGGATATGATTATGATTACGACTAAAGATGAATAAGACACGGTTCTGACGATTTTTGATCTCTGGCCTCTGGCGTCTTGTGGTGTCTTTTGAAATGCCCCCTTACGCGTGGGTGGGTGTAAGTTGGATGAGATGAGGTGACGTCTGCCGGTTACACAAAGAGGTGGTGCCGGCTGGCAGGTGAGCGCGTGGAGTGTGAGGTGACGTGGTGTGGTGTGGGACATGTCAATATGCGACGGCCTGTCTCGGGCTGACGAGGGTCGTTCGGGTTCCCCGGTCTCGGCGCGGGGATCCCTGATCAGCGGGAGCGGTGGAGGCCAAGATTCTGATCGCCGAGCATGGGCCAAGGGGAAGGGGAGGGGAAGGGGAGTAATAGGGCAAGGACCAAGGGATGGAAAGGGGAGGGGATGGGAGGGGATGGGAGGGGATGGGAGGGGAGGGCAAGGGGAGGAGGGGGTTCGGATGAGGGAGGGGAAGAAGAAGCTTGTTTGTGGTGGTGGTGGGGAAATGGAAGGTTGTGAAACATTCGAGAGCGTCTATTCTTGGCCACGCACACTCACTCAACCCACACACGTCTTACACATTCACCCACATAAAAACCATCTACCGAGTAGCGAGCTCCACGAAAAGCCACGATGGGAGGATGCTAGTCCGCGCGTAGGGGATATCTCGGTCAGATGGGGTACCACCCACTACTCAGGGATAATAGTTGATACCGTAGTGCCCTCCCTCCCCTCCCTGCTCGGATAGCGGAACGGGAGGAGCCCGAGAGAGAGCCAAGATTTGGATCGTCGGGCGTGAGCTTGTTTTCGACACGCGGGTGGGACGTGGACGTGCTGCGGATGGGGATTTGTGGGTTTTGGTGGGGTGTACCGGGTATGAGAAATCCAATTGACAGACTTGAAAACCTTCCACGCCGAAGAAGTTGTCCTCTGTTCTATTCTCGAAACACCGCCGGCGCCGGGTCACCTTGTGCCTTGCGGACAACGCGCCAACGGGAACTAAAAGCCACGCCGTCTTTTCCCGAGGCCATCCCAAACATGGCTCTCGTAAAGAAAGGGCCCAGAAAAAACGAGCCACTTTCGCCTTAGTGGAGCCTGCCCCGAGGCTTTAACTCGGGACATTCAACTCAAGTTGGGACGGCGGGTCAGCAGACGAACCCGATACAGCGATGCGGCGGGGCGCGCGCGCTGGAAAGTCCCAGGTGCCAATGCGAAGGTGCCATTGGAAGGGGGAGGAGTGGGGGTCCCGCGCGCCGGCGTGAGGAAGGGAAATTTGACCCACTCTGCGAAGGATGTTGCCGCCGAAGCCCCTTTTTGGGTCTTTGGCCTCTGGGATTTTCGAGATGCGGATACAAGTATGCGGCTTCACCGCCAGAATCCAGCAGCATGACCACGGTCCCAACAAGGGGACTTCTCATCACTATACCGGTACCACACCCTGTAGAACCCCAGACCCTCGCCCCGAGAAACCCCGTCCCCCAAACACTCTTCGTAACTCCGGCAGCGGAGCCGAAAGGTCTCGAGGGCCGATTTCCTGGAGAAAGCCCCCTCCATCTCAGGGGTAAATAAAAGTGGTTCTATCGATTTAAACCCGAGGGCCACATGACCCGCCCTCGCGGCACCAAGCCACCCATCTTCCCAGCTCGACCCGAATCCCGGGGCGGCGATTGGGTTGCGGCCGGGATGGTGAAAAAAACGTGATGGATGTGGGCAGTGGACGGTGGTTCATTCGTTGCCTCGCTCTGTACAGGTACGAGGTACAGGGTCGTGTTGTGGGGTGATCCGCGGCGCGTCTCTCGCCATCTCGGACGGATGCAAGAGGGAGGGGTGTCACGGCCTTCGTATTAGAGAAACCATAGGTGGTCCGATGGACGGATGGCGAGATGGTGCGCGGGGTGCGGATGCGGTGCCGCGGCGCCTGTGTCCTCGACGCGTGGGCATCGCGGTCTCAGTTCCCGGTCTCGACGCTGGAGATGCGTCGACTTTTCTTATAGTAGGGCTGACCTGTCTGTCTGTCGTTGAAACGGGGGGGATTTGCCATGGCAGGGGTGCGACAAGGGTGGCGGGCCTGAGAGGACACATCAGCGATGATCGAGCCCACCCCGGAAATTAGTACGGATTTTTGACGTCGGGCGGACCGGGTTGGATGACGGCGTCTTACCCACGATATCCCTCAACAGACGGGGGGCCACAGCGGTCCCCTATTCCAACAAAGATTGCCTCCATGCCCCAAGAACACGCAACCTACGGGCACGCGCAGGCCCGATTGGCGACGCCCTAGGCCGCATCCGGTCTCAGGACCAGCGCCGGACGCATTGGACGCTTCCGGTTCGAGGAAGCCGGTCCGCGCATGACCAGCTCCTCGTGGGGCAACGCGCGGGTGTATCACCATTTGACGCTAGAAAAGGGGGCCCAGCCCAGTGTCGCACTTGTACCTTTCCCATCTTCCCGTCCACTGACAGGCGAGGAGCGTCGCGGGCAGCAAGGGTTGCCACCTGTTGCCGGTACTTTGGGAGTGGGGCCCGCCCTGGTGATTTTGGGGGCCAGGGCTAGTGGGCGCCAGAAACCGGGGCGGGCGCCCAATGCTCCCGGCTGACCCACGGAGGCTCAGGGACCCCCTGGAAGCGGAGGAGCCTCGTGTTGCACATCCGCCCGCTAGATGCCGCCTCTCGCGCGACCCGGGTCAAGGTTCCTTTGCCTCCGCACGCCCCCCTAATAATACATCTGGAAATGAGAGACGAAAGTTTAGTTTGAGCAGGGAGAGAGGTAATAATGCAAGTACCGACGCAAGGAGAGGGTGAGCAGGGAGAGAGAAAAAACCTAAAAAGGTCTTCAGGCCTCCCAACCCCCGACCCCGTCGGTCTTCTTTTCCTTCTTTGAACTCGTCGACTTCTTTATTCCCAACCTACTGAAATTTTAATACCGGGGCTTCGGTTAATTGAACTTTGCCTTTCGCCGCGCCCGCCTCTCGCTACCTTCGCCCACCGCCACGTAACGCACCTTTCCGACCCCACACCAGAAGCTCTTTAATTCCTGCGCACCTTGGACCTCACCGCGCACACTCGCATCCGCACCTTCCCACCACAACACCAAACGAACCAATTCACAACACACCGCAATCATGAAGGGTACGTCTCCGCGCAATTGCCAATGGTCCGCCATCAATCGCATAGACCATCAAAGACTAACGCGGCAATGCAGCTTTAATTCTTGTCGGCGGCTTCGGCACCCGCCTCCGACCTCTCGTACGTACCGAAGACGATGATGCCCGAGCTCACGACCATGTGCTGACGACGCCGTGCCACAGACCCTTACCCTCCCCAAGCCCCTCGTCGAGTTCTGCAACAGGCCCATGATCCTGCACCAGATCGAGGCCCTCGCCGCCGTCGGCGTCACGGATATCGTCCTGGCCGTCAACTACAGGCCTGAGATGATGGAGGCGGCCCTTGCCGAGGTGAGCCCCCCCAGAGTCAACCCCCCGTCCTGAGCACCCGATGCTAATCCCCCCCCAGTATGAGAAGGAGTTCGGCGTCAACATCACCTTCTCCGTCGAGACCGAGCCCCTCGACACCGCCGGCCCCCTCAAGCTCGCCGAGAACGTCCTCCGCAAGGACGAGGAGCCCTTCTTCGTCCTCAACTCGGACGTCATCTGCGACTTCCCCTTCGCCGACCTCGCCGCCTTCCACAAGAGCCACGGCAAGGAGGGCACCATCGTCGTCACTAAGGTCGAGGAGCCCTCCAAGTACGGCGTCGTCGTCCACAAGCCCGGCCACGAGACGCTCATCGACCGCTTCGTCGAGAAGCCCGTGCAGTTCGTCGGCAACCGCATCAACGCCGGCATGTACATCCTCAACGCCTCGGTCCTCGACCGCATCGAGCTGCGCCCCACCTCGATCGAGAAGGAGGTCTTCCCCGCCATGGTCAAGGATTCGACGCTGCACTCGTTCGACCTCGACGGCTTCTGGATGGACGTCGGCCAGCCCAAGGACTTCCTCACCGGCACCTGCCTCTACCTGTCGTCGCTCACCAAGCGCGGCTCCAAGCTCCTCACCCCGCCCACGGAGCCCTACGTCCACGGCGGCAACGTCCTCATCGACCCGTCCGCCAAGATCGGCGCCAACTGCCGCATCGGCCCCAACGTCTCCATCGGCCCGGGCGTCGTCGTCGGCGACGGCGTCCGCCTGCAGCGCTGCGTGCTGCTCAAGGGCTCCAAGGTCAAGGACCACGCGTGGGTCAAGAGCGCCATCGTCGGCTGGAACAGCACCGTCGGCAAGTGGGCGCGCCTCGAGAACGTGACGGTCCTCGGCGACGACGTGACCATTGGCGACGAGATCTACGTCAACGGCGGCAGCGTGCTGCCCCACAAGTCCATCAAGGCCAACGTGGACGTCCCCGCCATCATCATGTGAGCGGGCTCCCGTTGAGCTCTGCGGGTTGCGAGGGCCGCCGGGCTGCTAATTTCTTGGTTTGGCGGCCGGTCCCGTCTACGACCTGGGCCTCTTCGTTCACCACTCGTTTCTTATCACTGTTTTAATCGAACCATGATTCCATCCGTTGCCCTTCAGCCGACGGGCTTATAATGGCCCCTTACACAAAACCTCTCAGCTCTCCCCTCACGGAGAGAGAGCCGAAGGGGGAAATGATATCTCCGAGGGAACTGCGGGATCTATCTACGACGGGAAACGCGTGCTGTTGTCTTTTTTTTATTTATTTTTATTTTGCGCATGTGCTGCATGTTTCGGCGTCTTGAGAGGAATATCGGAAAGGGGGGAAATGAAATTGGGCTCTGTGGTTTGGGACGACAGAGTGTTCTTTTTCCGCCATGTTGGGAGGTGCTGGGTGGGTGGGGTATCTGGACTCTTTGACTTCGGGTTATAGAGAAAAAAAGGGAATTGAAAGACGCTGTGTGTTTTATCTCTGCTTGTGATGTGATGGTGTAGTGGTGTAGTGGCTGGACCTGGTCTGTAGTCGGGAGTTGTAGAGTGTACAGTCGAGATCTTGGTGTCGTGATGCTCCCGAGTACCCGTGTGGCTAATTCGCCCCCCTCCCCCCCGCTCGTATCCAATCCAATACGATCCCAGATGGTCCTCACGAGGGGTAACTAGTGCCATCGTGTCTCAGCTGACGCAGAGACGAGAGGCAAGACCTCTAGCCCCATGACCGACCCCCAAAAAAGCCCGGTCTCGGAGTTCGGGGCCCAGCGAGGCACGCGTCTCCGTAGCCGCCGTCGCCTGACCAAGCCGTCGGACAAGCTCACTGCGATGAAGATACTGTTCTCCCTTGCCCTGACATCGTGACGTCCGCGAGCATGGTCTATATCACACCTTGCTCGGAGACATCACCTATATGAAAGATTACCGCGCCAAGTACTTCCAGAGGTACTGGCTGTCCAATTGGACGTACGGCACACCACTCCAGGGACCTATTAGTACGCGAAAGGTGCTTGGCAGGGATCAAGGCTAGAGCCATACCAGCAGATGATATCCTGATGTAGACCCGAGTACAAAGACCCTGGCGCTACCGTCGTGTCCACAAGTTCCAGACGCGGACAAAGGGCAAAAAGGGGACTCCATGCTCCTAGCCTCCCAGTGACCAAGGGGCGACGATGCAGACGATCAAAGGGGAGGGGGACGGGGTCCCAAGCGATCTCCGATTCACCTGCAGCGCTGTGCGTCATTTATCCTGCCTGTAGACGTTGCCATTGCGATCGAGGACGTCCCGGTTCCGGGTTGTGTTAGACCGCGAGCCCCAAGTAGCGCAACGGCATCACTCCATCAAGTCGGACACGACTGACTACCGCCGCAACCACCACCACTACCATCACCAGCATCACGGTCTGCACAGTTGTTTGTGGATATTACATTAGATTTCTTAATATACCCATCCAATCCATCCCAGGAAACCCCCCGAGTCATAAAAAAAGAACCGCCGCACGCTATCATAACGCCTCGTATCCCAATCCCAATCCCAATCCAACCTTCAAATCCCCGCTAAAAAAACGCTCACTTCATCATCCTCGCAACCCGTCCGCAGACTCCCCCTTTGAAGCAACCACCGAGAGCACGGGGCTCAGTCGCCGTTAATGACCCACCCGCGGCTCATGTCAACCGCCTGCTCCCACTTCCGATAGGCCCTCGCGCCCGTATCGCACCCCGCCGGCTCAAACACCTTCTTCCCCTCCTGGTTAACCCCATCGAGGTCCTTGAAATCCCCCCACACGCCCGTCGCCAGACCCGCCGCAATGGCGGCCCCCAGCGCCGTCGTCTCCCGCATCGCGGGCCTCACGACCGGAATCCCCGTCACGTCCGCCTGCGTCTGCATGCACAGGTCGCTGTTCGACAGCCCGCCGTCGACGGCGAGCGTCGCGAGCTTGTGACCCGAGTCGCGCTCCATGGCGTCGAGGATCGCCTTGGTCTGGTAGCACGTCGCCTCGAGCGTCGCGCGGGCGATGTGGCCCTTTTGCGTGTGCTGCGTGATGCCGACTAGAGAAGGTATTAGCTTTGCTTATTCAATTGTGCATGTAATGTGGGCCCGGAGGCGATGAGGAAAACCGGTTATGCGGTGGGGCTGGACTTACACAACGTGCCCTTGGCGTCATCGATCCAGTACGGCGCGAACAGACCGGAGAATGCCGTTACGAAGTAGACGCCGCCGTTGTCGGACACCGTCTCGGCGAGATCCGCCGCCGAGCCGGCGTCGTCCGCGAAGCCGAGGTTCGTGGACAGGAACTTGACACCAGCACCAGCGGTCGCGATGCTGCCTTCAAGCGCGTAGACGGGCTCGCGGCCGCGCCCAAAGTCGTACGCGAGCGTCGAGAGCAGACCCGACTTGGACATGACGGGCTTGGTCCCCGTGTTGTAAAGCAGGAAGCAGCCCGTGCCGTACGTGTTCTTCGCCTGGCCAGGGTTGAACCCGCACTGGCCGACCAGCGCGGACGACTGGTCGCCGAGGCACCCCGCGATGGGAAGCCCCTTGAGGGCGCCCTTGGAGAGGCAGCCGAAGGCCTTGTCGTCCGACGAGGGCACGATCTTGGGAAGCTGGACCTTGTTACGCTCGAGGCCGAAGAAGTGGATGAGCCGGTCGTCGTACTCGAGGGTGTGCAGGTTCATGAACATGGTGCGGCTGGCGTTGGTGCCGTCCGTGACGTGGATGGGCCCGCCGGGGCGGTCGGCGCCGCCATTGAGCTTGTAGATGAGCCACGAGTCGACAGTGCCGAACGCGAGGCGCCCCTCGTCGTAGGCGTCGCCGACGGCGTCGACGTTCTCAATCAGCCACAGCAGCTTGACGCTCGACGGGTAGGTCGACAGCGGCAGGCCGCAGAGGTCGAGGATGTGATGGGCGCCCTCCTGGTTCCTCAGCTCGCGCACCAGGGTCTTGGTGCGGGTATCGGGCCAGACCATGGCGTTGTGAAGGGGCTCCCCCGTGTTCTTGTCCCACACGACCGTCGTCTCCCGCTGGTTCGTGATGCCCATGGACCGTATTTGCTTCAGGTCGTAGCCCTGCTCGACAAACTTCTCCGCCGCCTTCTCGATGCACTCCTCGACAGATTCGAGGATCGCGTAGGGGTCTTGTTCGTGCCATCTAAACTCGGTAGTACGGTTAGCAAGATCTGCTTCAACAATGGACGCTTCTTGGAAAAGGACCCGGCAACTTACCCTGAGTTGGGGTACAGGTTCTCAAACTCCAGCTGGTGGCTCGCAACCACCTCTCCCGCGCTGTTGAAGATGATGAAGCGGCTTGACGTCGTGCCCTGGTCGACGCTGCCGACGAACCACTGTTTCCTGTTGCCCTCTTCCGTCTCCATGATGCCGTTGGGGAGGTTAGCCTCGGCGGCCGGGTCGTTGCTGGGTTGCCCCGCTGGGTCTTTGACGCCGTTCATGGCGTTTGCGAGTCGGATGTTCATCCAGATGGTGTCTGGGAGTGGTGATATAA
>JAGFNX010000575.1:0-32428 GCA_017657125.1 Scopulariopsis brevicaulis
GGGGGGGGGGGGGGGGGGGGGGGGGGGGAGGAGAGTAGAAAAGGGAGGAGTGAGGGCAGAATGAGGTGGATGCTCACTGTGGTCGTCCACCATCTGCTCCACGTCCTTCAGAATCTCGGCATACCGGCGGTGGGCCTCGGCCGCCATGCGGCTGACGTTGTCCTCGCTCCCGTCAAACACGCCCGTCGGCTGCGAGTGAATGACGAAGGGGACCGCTAGCAGCGCCTTGATCCATTCTGCGGGTTGTCAGTATATAGAGCATCGGTGGCTGGTCTCAACAGACAGGAGGTAGGTTCGGTGAGCCTGGAAGTGCGTGGGTCTGCTATGGGCGGTCGTCGGGGTTCGTGGTAAGGTTGGGGAACTGGCGGTGGACGCCGGGGGCAGCCCAGCTCCGAATGCGCGCGTGGATGCGAGACTGGGGGATGAGAGATCGAGAGACACACCTATGAATTGATCCCGACGATGGGTCTTGAGGGCATCTAAAACCGACACCGTCAGCCAAGCTCACCACCACTTTCGGCACGCAGCTCAGGCGACACGCGACGACCAGCTTCGCCCGAAACAGGGACAATACGTCATCGCAACTTACACTCGACCCTGTACCTAGTCGTCATCTTGTCTTCTCTCTCAAACGCTCAATCGAAAATGCCGACAAAAAGGTAGTGTGAGGAGTGCAATCTCAGTACAGGAGAGAAGATGAAGAAGAGACAGGTTGAAAAGAGCTCCAGGGACGAGGGGCCAGGGACCAGGGACGAGGCCAGTGTCATCGGTCGCTCAACGCTGCAAGGACCCAATCGGGGAGTCACTTGGCCCCTCATGGGCTTGCAGGTACATGCATAAAACCAGCGCTACGCATATACCCCCGATAACAAACCGGCCACCTCCGAGCTCCCTCCGGCCCACGCCGTCTCTCTACCCCACCTGCTGCCCCGCCTAGCCAAGCCTGCAAGAACCACGGTGAGGCTTCACGTTTGCTTGACGTTTGCTTTTTCAATATTCAAACACTTCTTGCTAGCTTCTACCCGGAAACTATTGAGGGGGAAAAGAACCGCTATTCGACCTCGACCCCGCCGTCTTGCCGAATGACCCCCGCAACCGCAGCAATCACGCAATGACAATGTCCATGCTGTCACCCAACGCCAGATGGCCCGCTTCGCTCAGATACGTCCCGATGTGCTCCAAAAAGTCCGACACGAGATATTCCTTCACGGATCTCGTCGTGTCGGGGTACTGTCTGCTGCACAAACCGCAGGAGAACCCCCACTCCGGGACGCCAGTCTCGCCCCTCAGCCAGGGGATCCGCACCAACGCGGCCGTGACTCTGTACCGGGGCGCCGCCTCCGCCTTGTGCCGCTCTCGTGAGTCATCGGGTAGTTTGTTCTACGCCCTCGACAACGCCTCGGGAGTGGGAAAGACGGACGGTACGGTCCCCGCTAGGTAACCTGCTAGGACCTGGTGGAAGACGCGGGCGTCCTCACCCTCCAGCTCGCCGGTATAGGTTCGACCGATATCGTTCCACTGGGCCATGACGTCGGAATGGCTCAGCACTGCCTCTGATCGGATGTGTTCGTAAAAGAACCTCGAGGTCTCGAGGAGCGCGCGGTGGTGCCGGAGATCTGCCAGTGTAATCTCGACGCCCCCTTCGGCGTCGTCTCCCTGGAATACCGGCAGCATGGATGGAGAGCGATCCGCGATGTCCTGACATAACCTTAGGCGGAGCCAGTGGCACCTGGAGCAGACGCGGGTGCAATTGTGGAGATACAGGTACCCGCCGAACTGATCGCAGTGGCGGCAGCGACTCTGGCCGAGGGTTTTGTAAAGCTGTCTCAGGGGTACCCTCTCGTCTGGCCGAAAGAGCCGGAAGCACCTCACAACATCGTGGGCTTGGTGGTATATCCTCCGGTACATGTGGTGGCCAAAGACACGCTCGCTTGCCTCTTCGCACACCTGCGCGAACTGTTCGATGCTGTGCATGTCCAGTTCCCCGACGATGATGTGGAACATCTCCGAGGGAAGGACGCGGAACGACCCGAAGCCAATGTTTGCGGGTCCCGCTGGCGGCTCGGGGATGATGCTGTTGTATTTTGGCCCATCAAGGGGATCGAGGTACATGTCGATGGTCGGGAAGTGGGACGCCTGCGGGCTGGTCTCGAGGACGGCGAGCTTCTTCGCTGTTTGGACCACTCCATCGTCAATGGCCGAGTGTCCGGGAGCCGGGATCTGGTACGTGACTTCCCCAGGGCGCAGATTGGGCTCGCCGAGGCAAACCTGGATGTAGACGGCCGCCTGTGAGTCCGTTTCCCATTGTTTTCTTCCGACTGGGACGTGGGGCCTGAGCCACATCGGGCATAATGCCATGGTGATAAACTTAGCGAAGTAAGCATGCTCGAAGCGTTTGTGCGAGGGATGTGGGAGGCCGAGAGCGAAGGTCGCTTCGAACAGGACCTGAGATGCCAATGTTCGTGTTGGGCGTTCCGTCGCCATTACTCCCGGGAAGGAGACCCCGGCAATGACCTAGAGCTGAGAGTGCATGTCATACGCCACGCCGCGTCCAGTAGCTGGCGACCGGTCAGACAGCCTGGCATTTCAGAACGGTAAAAATAGATAATCGTCGAACCGATTGTGAAAGGTATGGATGAAGAACAGAGAGAACGTACGCGAGGCACTACCGTAATTCCTCTGGTACATCTCAGTATTGGATGGAGGTGGCTTCCTTGACTTCACGTCGTCTCAGCTCACCACCAGAGCTGGACATGTTTTCGGCCTAACCACGGAAGAAGCGAGCCAGGCTGCATCGTTCTCTGCACGCAGAGCAAATTTGAGGCATGTGACATTACATGGCGTTTTAAGGGGTGCTATAGGTCATGGGTGAAGGAGGAGCCGGTGGGAGAAGAAGGTGGCATCGGTAAGCGGAAGCTCCTTCCGTGCCCCACGAATCTAGACACCGGTTAATGCACATCACCGGAAGGAGCGCCCCAAACGCCCCAAATGCCTCAATAGCATGATGTATGCGCAATGTGGTCGCATAAGTATGCCACACCTGTCGAATCCGGGCTTGGTGCCCGACCTCGTTTGGATTTCAAGGTCTGAACGACAACCTCGTGGTGAGCAGGTGACGAGTCCCGGGTACCAAATGTTGCTTTCAACCTCTTGAGAGGAAAGGAACTTGTCAGATTGGACCTCAACGATCCCTCCATCGGCCCCGAAGCTGCCAGCGTGGCAGGGACCCCCGGAACGCGTCACCAATGCCGCGAGCGCAACCCCCACAGCTCCCACATCGCTTAGCAACAAACGAGAGCCCCTTGGGGAGCAATACCCCGGCCGACGTTTGACTGCCGGCTTGGCCCACGGGGGAGCCGAGCCGAGTCCCTTGCATTGAGTGGGGGCGCACTCCCATCTGGATCCGATCGTCCTGTGACGGCCCTCGGTGCGCCCGTTGTCTCCCTGTTTTACGAGTCTATTGTTCCAAGGCCCCTCATATGATCGGGTGTGTTGGGGGCTCCGTGTCGACAAGGGTGGGTGTTTGCGACGCCAGCCATCTTGCCGCTTCCGGCCGTTTGCTCTGTGGGCGCCAAGGAATTGGACCCGGCGCGTCGGGTCGAACCCGTCTCTTCTGGGACTATTACATTGAGTCCCGCGTTGGAGAACCCCACGTTTGGTATGTCCGGACCAACGGGGTTACTGCTGGAAAACGGAAGTATGGACGCCGGATGGGAGCTGCGTCAAATAGGGGCGCGGTCAGGCACATATGCCGGTTGGGCAATCGAGAGGCTGTCCTGCAAACGGCGTGATCTCTATTTAACCCCGGCGTCGGCCCCGGACTGACGACAGAATGAGCAGGTAATCTTAGTGTCGACACAACGACACAAGACTCCTTCTCCCCTGACCTTTTCGCACCAGTTCGACCGAGATCTCTACTTTCAAGATGAGCTCTCAATTCTGCTACCATCTTTTCTTCTTGATCAAGTCGCAGAACACCCTCGTCACCTGGTTCTGCAGCGAGTGTTATATGGGCCCCTGCTGGGCCATCCTCGAGTGCCGGCTGTGTCAGCTTCATCTTTGCCAGAGATGCGTACACAGCGGGCACGGCAAAGGGGGAATGGAAGTGGACCTCGATGCTTCTTCACTTCATAAATGATGGCCCTCAATGACTCTGGGAAGCCAAGGAATCAATTCCAAGGGCCATCGTGTAGGCCCCACAGCTCTCGAAGATCTGAGGAGGCGCGATCCGGGATTTCTATTGTGGGTTGAATCGCAAGAAAGCTCAAATTAGAGCGAGGGTCGGCTGGGAATTTTAGGATGGCAAGAACTTGAACTGGTAGGGCCAAGCCATCGCCTTGTCAGGAACAGGAGCGGTAACTAACCTCCGACCCAGGTCTCAACATACACACACACACACACCTCTCACAAAGGTCAGACCTCAGCACAGACACGGAAACGTCACTCTCATCAATGCCGGGAACCTGCAAGACAAGATTGGGCAAGTCCAGTCTGAAAAGGTTGGGGTTTTGAGAGCGTAGAAGGTGCGGACACAAACTGTGGCTCCTTCTCAGATGAGAGATTGCTCTCTTCCGGGTTTAGTCTCTACGCAAGCACGAGAGGCCGTCGATCCTACACCCTTCAGCCACATCACCAAGGAACTTCACTCGAAACCAAGCCAACAAATAACTGGATATAAGCCCAAGCAACAACGATGGAGACGCCACGGCAGGAGTTGATGAAATGTCTGAAGAGGTAGGAATTCCCTCGGCATGTTCTTAAACCGTCGTCGTCATAAAAACCCAGAGTAAAAGACTGACGCTTTAGTGCAGACTTCGCGAGGTTGAGGAATACGCAGACCTCATCATCAAGTGCCAGGGTGCGACGTACAAAGTCCACCAAGCTCTCGTCTGTACGGGGTCGGAATTCTTCGCTGCAGCCTGCAGGTGGTAATCCGCGGGAGGCTATCAAGCCCCGAAGAGACAAAAAAATACCGATGGAAGTTCTTCCTGCGGTGCAGCTGCGGACCCGGGATCGGAAACCAAAGTCGTCAACCTGGACGACGATGACCCGGTAGCTGTCTGGGCCATGGTGCAATACCTCTACAACTTGGAGTACCCGGAGCCTACGGAGGAGGTGGAGCAAAAGGTCCTAAGGGTGGAAACGCAAACTGGCAGCTCGTCTTCTGAGGGAAAGCCAGGTGAGCCCGCCAAAGTATCGAACCCTGGAGCGAAGTGGCACTGCGTGCACATACACGCCAAAGTATATTCTCTCGGCGAGAAGTATGGTCTTCCTGGCCTGAAGCACTTTGCCAGCAGAAGATTTGCTGCGAGCCTCAAGGGGACTCATGCTTCGGTGAGCGGTCTCGTTGCGGTCGTGAGGGAGGTTTATACGGCGACTCCTGAACACGACGGAGTGCTTCGGGGCAAGGTGAAGTCTATTCTGCGCAAGAATATGAAGACTGTCGAGAGAGAGCAAATGATGAACCTTATGTTAGAGATACCCCAGGTCGCCGTCGATGTCCTCATGGATTACTACCGTCACAATCCTCCCCGCGTGGCGGCATCTCGAACCAGTGCCGTGTATCCCCCTCCTTAATACATAAGTCTCTACCTGTGCAGGAGGCAGATTAGGGGCCAGAAATTAGTGACCGGGTCGTTGGAAATGACAGTTGCAGATCTGGAAGCGGCGGGGCTGAGATCGAAGATGGGGCATAGAGACACCCGGCACCGGAAGGGACTTTGGCTTTTCGCGTGTTTCGGGAACTTGCACACAGTAGTAGCTCAAGTACGTTGCCGCAATAAAGATAAAATGGAATTCCAACGCGTAGGTTATGTGACTGAGACTGTGACCGAGTGAAGATGAGTGAATACTGAGCCACCAGCCCCGGATGGCACTCCATATCTCGTCCATGCCGGCGGGGCGGAATTGATTGAAACGACTACACTTTGAATTCCAGAGAGAGGTGACGTTTATTCTCTCCTACCCGTATCCCCCATCCTCCCTTGTAAACGTCGCGCCCCTGAAACTGTAGCGCTCGTGAAGTACAACACTGATAAACCAGCCGTCCAAAGACACTCGGCAATAACGAGCCCGCCCTCCTGGCCCAGGGATACAACCTCAAGAGCGAGGCCATGAACCCTGCTCCCTCGCTTGTAAGCTGGAAGAAACAAGGTGGGCAAGCGAGGTGACGGAAAAGTTTCCGTGCAGGCCATCTCCGGACATTGCCCTTCCGAAGTGCAAGTGCGTCGGCGGAAAAAAGCAATGAGCACCGGGGAGCGATGATGGTATGTCCCATTGGGTATGCTATTGGATGGATCCTTGTTTGGTGGTAACCCTAGTCTTCCACACCATGTCACGCGTCTTTGATCTTCACTCCAAACAGCTCGCAAAGGCCAACATAGACGCGACACTCTAGTCTCCACTCGACATGTTCCTCCAAACCCGGTCCCTCACGCCGATGTCTCACAGCGTGGACGGGTGCCGCGACGTGCAGGACGGCGTCTCGGATGTCAACACTCTCTCCGCTGAGGCTCAGGGGTGCACGTGCCGAAGTTACATGTGAGACACGTGGCGGTTTGAGGGAGTTTCTCTGACATGGGAGGCATTACTGACGGCGCCGGCCTTGCCAGTAGAGACTGCCAGTGTAAGCCGGGGTATTGATGCGGGTGAGAGTCCAACGGACATCCTGGTGGACATCACTGGGACTCGTCTCGGTGATTCGCCCATCCCCTGGAATGTAAAACCGGGGTGTTTGGCCACCGTCGAGGGTAAAAGACGGCTTGACCTCGGTACACCGCCCGCACGACTTCCTCTCTCCCTCTTACAGTCGGCTACTTCCACGGCAGTGACTCTAGCCCCGCAGACTCTTGTGATAAGATAAGTTGGCGTGTTCGAGAGAAAAGCTGTGAGGGCGTCTGGGAGGCTGGAGGAGTGGGCAAATTTCTGGCGGGCGAGGAGACGCTTATTAGACTCGGTAGAAATCACACTGGTTTAGTAACTCCCGATATCTGTCTTTGACACCCGATAATCTCGGTATAATATGAGCTGGTGAGGTGAATTACCAGAGCTACAGCATCATGGTGCCTCCATTACCCATGATATACCTTTCAGTGCGAGTCAGAGGTATGCTCGAACAAGTCCCGCCTAGGACGAAGTAGACGGACTTCAGGTAGCGCCATGGCTTGAGACGAAAAGGCCTGCTGCTGGGCGGAATTTGCGGTTCCCTCCCTTGCTAACTGAGCCGCGTTCGTCCCCATGAAAGGGCGAGACGGGCCAATTTATCAAGCGAGCCATGACCGGACACTTGCACGTGAAGAAAAAAGATGCGGCCGCGACACCAGATAAGATAGGACGGGATCGAAAATGAGGGTAGAAAGACACGGGAAGGGAAGCAATGAGTAACTGCGGGCATACTCGTCATATGATTTTCCTGTCGACGAGCCCTCGTGTCCCAAGCACGGGTAGTACCGGGACGGGGAATGCTTAGCGAAGGCACGAAAGGGGATCCGGGCGCCATCAATTACAACAGAAAATGAGTACAAGAACATAGCCGCAATCTATGACCCGTCCAGGAGCGGGACATCATGGTCCTTTATCGTGACGGCCCAGGGGCAACCGCTACGCTCCGTTTCCACACAAGAGCAGATAGAGGGAAGAAAGAAAAGAGACTACATGCCTCCCGTATCGACGCCCGCGTAGAGCATCAAACGATCGTCAAGTCCCTGTCGTGGGCCCTTGCACACGATATCTTAGCTATATAAACCGCCTTGAATCCCATAGCGATATCATACCCTTTTCTGCTACAGATGCACTTACTCTTACCGACAGAGAAAGAACAGAAGATCAACACCATAACCAAACAGAAAAAAACTCTCAACTCCGCCAATATTAAAATTCACCCCGACCGTCTTTCCCGTCCCATCATCGAGCAACAGGCTTGCGACAAAACACTCAAGCAGCGCGCGGAACGCGAGCCGCTGGAAAACTTCGTCCTCGCCTACAAGAACACCGTCACTTCCCTGGAACCACTAGACCACACGGTGAAGAAAGAAATGGAGGAGATTAGCCACCCCGACCAGGTGTGGATCTGGATGTGGGAAGGGTTGCTGAAGCCTTGGAAGACCGATTGGGATTTTATGAACGGAAAGGGGGATGGGGTTGAGGTCACGATGGACTGCTCGATCATGAAGAGGCTCCCCCGTCTTTACGAAGACCTGGAGTTCAATCTTGTACGCCATGCTTCGGAAGGGAGGTACTGCGAGGTGGAGAGGAGTGAAGAGCCGGTTATGGATGGGGATGTGATAACCTGGAGCGCAACGCGAAAGAACGCAACAGGATTCTTTTACATACTCGTGCTGTTCAAATCGAGTAGGCGTATCCTTCCCCAAATCGAGCCTCAGTACTCAAAGCGCGAACTACAAAAACTCCCTCCTGGACACGTCCTCCCTATTGGACACCCAAATTAGGCGGGAGGCGAGAAGGAGTGCCGGCGAGGAACGCGTGCCCAAAGGGGAGGACTTTGTTGATGCGGGATACAGGGTCATTCGCCCTGATTTAGATTTCCTTGGGCTACCTTGAGGTCCTACGGGGTTAACACAAACTGGACGGGTACGTAAGATGCTAGATTGATTTAGATACAACAGAGGTTGGATGTTATCCCGCTGAGCCTGTGCGGGAGTGATTTACCGCGCAGTATTTATAGCCCATTCGTCTCCGCCTGATTATATATTTTAACGAGTAATTATAGGTCCCGCGATTGAATATTCTATCTTTTCTCAAATACTCATGCCCGCTCGGACCGGACGACTCCGGGACCCGCCGGCGTGTAAGTCGGGGCAGCCCCGCCGTGTCCCGGAAGCCGATCCGAAAGGAAAAAGCCGGGTCTTTCCCCCAGCCTTCGAAAATCAGCCCAAAACTACCAGCTATGAAAGGAAATTTCCAGTAGTCTCATCTGGAATAACTTGTGGTGTAAAGAAGCCCTAGTCGAGAGCCATCCCCTACCGCATGGTTCGCTCGTGGCCGCAAACGTCTCAGAGCACTCCGGCCTTCCCCTTGTCACGGTGATGAAGTTATTTTGCTGTTTCCGGAGAGTGAAGTGTAAGTCAAAATCAGTTATCATCATTCTTTCGTCGTTATCTTTTCTTGATCCCTCGAAGTCAACCTCCTACTCCTGCCCACCACCCTTCCCCCTCCTCACAAACCCCCTCAACACATTCTCCGTCATCCTCGCCACCCCATTCCGATACCCATCCCACACCAGACTGCAATACCAATTAATACTCCCCACCGAAAACACGCCCCCGCCCCCCGCCGTCTCATAGTACGTGACATCGCTCCTAACCCGCTCGCACGTCGACCCCAGCGTATCCACCATAGGAAACATCTGCTCCTCGTTAAACAGCCCAAAGCTATCATCGTGCCTCTCGCTACTCGCAAGAAGCGCCGTACCCACCGGCGTCCCCAGCTCAAAGTCCAACCTGTCAATCTCATCGCCGCTCGCGCCCCCTCCGAACCCCTTCTCCCCGATTGGAGCGTCAACGTCGATCCCGTCAAAGATCCACGCGTACGCCGGGTCGCGCGCGTACCGCGGATCAGCCCGGTACGGCACCCCCTTCCCAGTCCCAAAGGCGCAGGGCCCGATGCCAAAGAGGTAGTTCGGCGCGCGGCCGCGGCTGCGCCAGAGGCCGCCGTGAGCGCCCGTGAGACTGTGCATTCTCTCGCCGGGTGGGAACGTCACGGACCGGCAGCCCTGGTCGCCCTTCCTGACCTCGAGGCGGTGAGGCCGCGAGGTGTCCCCGTCCGCGACCCAGTAGAAGCCGTTGCCGCCTAGGTACATGATGTTCCCGCCCGCCTTTGCGAAGCCGCTGAAGGCGTCGAGGGTGCGGAGGGAGTGGTACTCTGGATGGCAGCTGGTGATGACCGTGTCGTACTGGGAGAGGGACTGTGGGCCTCCGAGGTGCAGGCAGTGGTCTGTGACGGTGTCGTAGGGGATTCCCGAGCGCTCTAAGAACTCGACCATGAGGAGGTCGGCGCTGAACTCGCGCGGGCGGTCGAGAGCCCAGTGGATATACCCGGGCCGCAGGTTGAGGATCGGCCGCTTCGCGCTCGAGTAAGCACACGGCGAGCCGTCGCGGTGGACGTCGTACAGTGAGAGGCCCAGGTCCGGCCGCCGCTTCAGGTGCCGGTGGTACTCGTGTCCATCACCGATACTCACGCCGTCGGGCGTCGCCATGGCAGAAGACCGCGTCTCGTCGAACATGCGCTCGTTGGCGTACGCGAGGTAGGTAAAGGTGGAGAAGACGAGAGCCACCCGCGCCGCCGACTTGGGATTCGGCCGCACGAAAAAGGTAATCATGTCACGCGCACCGCTCAGTGTCTTGACCTCGACGGCGTAGGCTCCAGAGCGGGCTGTCGCCGGGATGGTGAGGGAGAAGTCCGTGGCCCACTTTGCATCGTCGAGATCGTCTTCGTGGAAGTGGATGGCTCCGTACCCGTAGGACGCCTTGGTCCAGTCCGGCTCGGATCCGTCCCAGTTGTACCCCTTGACCGCGCGCGTGGGCGCGTTGACCAGGACACCGTGCCGGCCGTTTCCGGAAACGTCGGCGATGGAGTCGCTGGAGATGTCCTTGGAGAAGTCGTACTGCGCGAGTACCCGCTGTGCGGAGCCCGTCACGGTAAAAGTCGGGGAGTCGACCCGGCCGTTGAAGAAACATGACGGGCCGGTGCTCGGTTTGTCGGCGGCTTCAAACATTCCCGCGCCAAACAGAAGGGCGTTTGAGCCCAGGGCCATGGGAGTAGACTGCGTCTTTGTCTCTCCTTCCGCGGCGGGGGCCTTTTCCGTGAGGCGGTTCAGCTGCTGAATGTTCGAGGTAAACGTCTTTCCGATGATGCTCATGTGGACTCGGAGCCACCGCCAGCGGTTGACTGGATACTGACTCCTGAATGTCTCGATCTTGTCACCCGTTCCGATGAGGAACTCAAACTTTGAGTCCTTCAGAACAAGTGCGAATCCCGTCCGAGAGTCAGCATCGAGACATGACACGATGGTCTGGCAATTGTCGGTATCAACCAGATACGGCTGCACATAAAACTCGGCCTCGAAGCCTTCGTCAGCTGCGCAGCTCACCCCATTCCAGGACGACACAAGAGCGTAGGAACCGGAAGGTGCAGGCTGATAGTGGCCATTGTCATGATTCCCCACCGGGACCTCGGAGACCTCCTCCTGCTGGTCTGAAGCGTCAACGGAGCCGTCATGGCCCCGGACGAGGCGCACTAAGCGGTGTGTATAGCTCCTTTCGGTGCTTGAGACCTGAAGGATGTTAGATTCGGGTGGCTGTGTCTCCATCAAAGAAGCGACATGCCTTGATCTCAACAGGCTCCCCTGGGGAGACGATCCATGGCTCGGCATAACCGATTATTTGGGAGTCATTGTCGCTAGGAGGCATGGTATCGAGCTTGCACAAGGAACAATTTGCTCGGCTTGTTTGGTTGTAGACCGGAGAATGTGCGGGTTCACGTCCTCAGTGGTCATAAGGCGATGTAGATAGTTCTTTTCAAGAAAAATGGTTGGGAGATGAAGCAACTCTATGAGCGTACGGCAGACGGGAGAGCACAGCGTGTAACAGGTGTAAGTCCCTGGTCAACAGAAATACAAAGGCTTCTATACGTTGAGCTATATCCCTGGAGGTGATTAGCATTATAACTTGAGTATGGAATCATATCTAGCATGCGGCCTCGCCCGATTCAATCCCGTAGTCGGATACACTGCCGTCGCGATGCTATTACCACATTAGGAAAGAGGGAGAGCTCCGAGCCGATGTGCGGATGCGATGTTAGAGACACGCCGGGCCCGGGCGTGTGCCGACATGCGGGGTATGCTATTAGAGGACTACTAATATTCCCGTCACAGCACAAGTTACAAGCTGTAGGAAGCCGATTGGCCATACCGAAGTGCTGACCCAGCTTGCGATCCACAGTTGGTTATCACCACCGACGTGCTCCGACTTTTACCTAATATAGTAATTCGCCGGGTTCCGGACACCCGAACCACCATGAGTCGAGAACACGTAACCGGCCAGGTCTGAACCATTCAACTGTAATGCGGCCCGCAAATAGCTTTTCTCCGTAACTATGTCCGGCATCTCTAGTCCTTTATCGCCGTGCTTGGGGGTTCGACACCCGTTCCGCCCCCTTTTATCGTTACAGACGCTCGGTGAGTTCCTCACATTTCCCCGGGTGTTAGTCTAATATTTACATGCATGGCGAAGGCCACACCCAGGCCCATTCGCCGTGGGAACTGTGTAATTTGCCATAGGGGCCCGCCCGCCTATAGCTACTTGCACGAAAGAAATAACGCCAGAGCGGCCACATGATTGGGTAACACAAGCGAAAAAACCTGCAATGGTAAACATGGAAAACACGAACAACGGAGTGGATTTGATAAAACTTTAGTGGCCTATAGCCACCGAGGAGAAACAACCGCACAGCATGAAGCTCCCTACATCAGGTACGCGCATTCCCCTCTGCCTGAAGCCCCATACCTCTCCAGACCCCCATCTCAATAGATATACACAAACTCGTCGTTCTGCCTATCCGTCAAGTCCGAGTCAACCGGCTCATCCACCACCCTCTCCTGGTCTTTACCGCCTGAAGCAACCTGCGTCCTCATAGACTGATCCACAATCTCCGCGCTCTTTCCGTTCCGCACCCGCTTCTTGGCCTGCAGCCTATTCATGAACATCAAGATGCCCAGCTGGATCGCCACGCACACCACCATGGCGATGAAGACGCCCAGCACGCCAGCGATGCCAGGTCGATACTCCGGCGCGTCCTCGTCGTTGAAGAGGAGCGGGCCGATGAGGTTACCGGCGGAGAGGCCGGCCTGGTAGAGCGCGAGGGTGACGGACTTCTTTGTCGCGCCGGCGGTGTTGCCGACGACCCAGACGAGGAGGAGTGGGTTTGCGGAAAAGAGAAAAGCGACGAGGTAGTAGGCCGCCAGCAGCGCCGGCTGGTCCGACTCGCCGCGGTCAAGCGCGTAGAGCATCGCCGTGCCCGCCACGACGGGGAGCATGCAGATGAACAGAATAGGCCCCTTGAGCTTCATGCTATTCGCGGCGTAGCACCCAATCAGGATGACAATAGTCTGCACAGCGCCAAAGGGCATGTTGAGCAACAGAGTCTGGAACTCATCGAACCCGAAGCCCCTGACGATGAGGGGGCCGAAGATGCTGGGGAGAGTGGAGCCGAGGTTAGGGAGCATGGCGAGGATGATCCACAGCCAGGTTTTGGGGTCCAGGACGGCTTCCAAAGCCTGGGACCATTTGAATTCGTGCTTGACGTCGACACCCGTTTGGTTCGTGCGGAGGCGCTCGGCGGCCTGGAGGCGCTCTTCGGGGGTGAGGAAGCGGGCTGTCGTGACGTCGTTGTCGAGTTTCCAGTAGACGAAAGGAGCTGTGACGACGGTTACCAACCCGCAGAAGAGGAAGATTCTGAACTGGTGTTAGTAGGGTGCTCTCACGACTAGGGCTGGATGACTTACATCTGCCACGGATGAAGCCTGTCGGACGGGATATGGCCCAGGCCGTATGACAGAGCCGAAGCTGCAATCGTCGACAGCCCGTTCGTGCAGTACCAAATCGCCACGCGATTCGGCTGCTCTACACGACGATACCACTGGCCCGTAATTATAGTAAAAAGCGGCATGCACCCCGCCTCAAAAAGCCCCAGGAAGAACCGGCACGCCAGCAGCCCCGCAAAGTTGTGGCACGCGGCCATGCACGTCTCGGCGAGGCCCCACCCCAGGATCAGCGTCGGCATGAGGATCCGGTGCGGGACCTTGACGATCAGCCAGGCGGAGAAGGGCTGCCAGGCGAGCTGCGCGATGGGCGCGATGGAGCCGATGAGGGAGTACTCGTGTCCCGAGAGGTTTGCGTCTTCCTGGAGGTCGAAGACGGCGCCGGTGCCGAGGACAGCCTTGTCGAGGACCTAGTAGGATGGAGTTAGTGCTGTGATATGGGCCTCTGGGCACTTGGGTGCGTACTTGGAGGAAGTAGACCCAGGTTAGGATCGCGAGGATGACCTTGTCGGTCTTTCTTCTGATCCGAGCATTCTAGGCGGAGTTAGCGAGTTTCTTGTCTAGACAAATTGGGCCAACGTACATCCTCGTCGGTCAGAGTGACCGTCGCATTTTCCACCATCTCGTCAAACGGCTTGTCGGGTTTGGTCTCCGGCAGTGGGGCCGGATCCGAAGAAGTCTTCGGCTCCCTCGCGTGCTCAATGTCCTGGTCGCCCATGATGAAAAGACTACCTCACCTGTTCCAAACAATTCAGTGAGTCCGAGCAAAGACCGGTGTAAGTGCAAGGCAGTGGGGGAAGAAGCCATTCCGAAGATCGCATTCCCCGTTCCCTTAAATACCCACTCCACAAAGACCTTTTACCACATGGCATGTCGGTCTGGGGCCAAGGCAGTCCGGGCAACGCACATTTCTGGGGTCTGGGGTAGGCCCCACTCCCGACCCGACTGCCAGGGTACAAAACAGGCGTGTTACGTTGTACTAGTTTGTCTCTCCTGCCCAAGCTAGTAAGTCCGAGGTGGGCAGCCCCGCGGGGAAATTTAGCGGGGAAACTGGGGTAAGTCCTGGGGTACGGGACTGGCATGATAAACTTGGGCAACCATTCCACTTGCTCCGTTGCGCCGGACCCGACAAGGCGACGACGTCACCAGCGTCCAGTCCGATCGGGTCGGAAATGCGACCCGATCGGCTCCGGCGATAGCACCGGACTATAGAGTACTGAAAGCAGTACATGTACTTATATTGTGCACTTAGTGTGCAGAGCTCCTCATAGTAGAGATTATCACAAGCTAGAAGCAAACCACACATTCTGAACCATGACGGCCAACGGAAACTCGAGACAGGCAAAGAGGGCGTACCCGCCGGGCATCCACGCCCCAACAGTGACCTTTTTCCTCCCGGACGGCGACCGGCAGGAGATAGACTGGACCACTCAAGAGCAGCACCTAGAGTACTTAGTCAAGTCTGGCGTGCACGGCAGTACGTTTCCATTCCCACGCGAACCCCTCACCACAATCCCTGCCTCGTAGGTGCGGCAGAGCTAACTCACTATAGTCGTCGTCGCGGGCTCCAGCGGCGAATCCGCGACCCTAAGCCTCTCCGAGCGCGGCCAACTAGTCAAGAAGACCCGCGAAATCGCCGACGCAAACAACCGCCCCGACCTCGCGGTAACAGTCGGCTGCCTCGCGGGCAGCACGCGCGACATCCTCGATCAAGCGACCGAAGGCCACCGCAACGGCGCGGACTTTGCGCTGGTCCTCGTCCCCAGTGTGTTCCACTGGTCCATGACCAAACCCGCCATCGTCGACTTCTTCACCGAGGTGTCGGACCGCTCGCCCATCCCCATTGCGATTTATAACTTCCCGAATTTGTTGTCGGGGCTGGATGTTGATTCGGATATGCTGGAGACGCTGGGAAGGCATGAGAATATGGCTGCTGTGAAGTTGACGTGTGGGAACATTTCCAAGATGACGAGGGTTGCGACGCAGTTTGAGCCGAGCCAGTTCGCGGCTGTGTCTGGGCAGAGCGATCTCCTCGTCGCGGCGCTCGCGGCCGGGGGCGCGGGTTGCATCTCGGGGGTCGTGAACCTGTTCCCTAGGGTAAGTCGCCAAGACCACTCTTCCCTTTCTCCAAGCAGCCGCGCAACCAGTCACTAACCTCACACCACTGTGACAGGTCCTCCTCGAGATATACAACCTCTACCGCGCCGGTAACATCGAAGCCGCCACGGAACTCCAGAAAAAGGTCTCCCAGCCCGAGTGGGGCATCTCGACGTCCGACGTCAACGGCATGAAGTGGATCATCGCAAAGGGCCGCGGTTACCCAGAGGCGAGCGCCGAGTGCCGGCGGCCGTTCCCCAAATTCTCTGACCCGGAGAAGAGAGAGCGGGTGGCGAGGTTGGTTGCGCCGCTGCTTCCGGTTGAGGAGAAACTTGCTTTGAGGGGGTAGAAGGGGCGAATGCTGTATTTGATTTATGCACTAGCTTGATAGAAAGAAGAACACCGTTAAACTTGTTATTCCTTCCACTCCCAACCCATTGCTAAACAACAGGGGAAAACTCATATAATGGCAAAGGTAGCGTTGAACAACTCCAGACATACAGACCGGATATCAACCCGCGTCCCCGCCTCGCCCTGCCTCCTCTGAATCTCCTGCAACACGTCCGCAATCATGTTAGCATTAGTCGCAGCATGCCTCAGCGCTCTTATCGTCCTCAAAATCCACTGCCCCTCCTCAAAATCGTCCTCCTCGCTCCCCCACATAAACAGCGGCCACAGCATATTAACCGGCACAGCCTCGTCCTTCTCAACCATGAACCGCGCCATCCCCCTAATCTCTCTCAGCGCGTTATTTACCGCCTCCGAGCGCGGGAGGTGTCGGTGCGCAACCCGGTGAAGGTGCACGTAGCACGCGTAAAAGTTGGAAAGGTACGTCTGGAAGGAGCGGACGACGGATGACGCGAGGGGCTCCGCGAGAGTGTCGCTTGGGATATTCCCCGCCACGGCGTGGTCCGTGAGCGCGGGGCGGCGATCGTAGAGGACGGAGAGGTCGCGGTGGATCTCGGCAGCAATGGCCATCACCTCCGTCTCGTCCTCTACGCTGCCACGGCTGCGGTGGTGGTGAGCTATGCGCGTGATGCGGCCTGTGGTGGTCTGGACTTCCTGGAAGAAGGCGATGCCGGGCTCGCAGAGCATGCTGTAGATGACCTCGTGCGGGCCCGAGTCCGCGGTTGGGCCGGTCTGGGACTCGGGGGTTGTGGAGACTGTGCTCGGGGTTGAGGGATAGATTCCGGATGTGTCGTTCAGGAGGAGGCCTTCGCCGCCGGCGAGGGCGGCGCGGGCATCCGACCATCGGATCCAGGAGATGATTCTCTGTTCTATCGTGAAGTTAGCGTGAATTGTGTCAGACTAGCGAGTGTTTGCCGACGGACCCAAGGAACCTAGGGCGCCCCTGCGGGATGACTGCAGCGCCTCATGCGCCTTTGCAAGATTCGAATAGGCCAGATCCAGCCGACCCGTCAAGAACTTCACGAAATGTTAGCAACGCCAAACTCCTAGATCGTACACAGACTCAAAAACACAAACATTTATATAAGTAAGGAAGAAGATGGTAGTCAGCACGTAACCAAGCTCATTCCCACTAACCGCCACCCCACCTCCAGGCTCGCGAAACCTCTCCGACAGCTCATCCGCTGCCTTGTCGTAGTATCGCCGGTACTCGACCTTTTCCCCCGTCGTATAATACTGCACAGCCGCGAACGCGGCGATCGAGTACCGGACCATCGGCGACACCGCCGCCATGTTATCGAACAGCGCCCGCAGCGACGCGCGTATCGGCCCGTTCTCCACGGGGTCTAAGATCGGCGGCGCGTGAGAGAGCAGCGAGTCCTCGATGTCCACGTCGGCCAGGGGCTGCCCGGCGGTTGGCGAGCCCGGGGTATCCAGGCCGCCCGACAGCTCGCGTTCATGCAGGGTATTTCTCGGGGCGGTGGGCTCGCTAAAGTCGGGGAGGTAGATATCCTGGAACAGCGAGAGGTCCGCCGCCGGCTGCCCAAAGTCAAAGAAGTCGGCCGCGGGAGACGGCCACCCGGCGCCCGGGTCCGCGACGTCCGGCGCGGGATCCTCCGCTAGCGCGGCATTGGGGGCTTGCGCCGGGGCCCCGGCATCCTTCCATACGCATTCCAGGTTCAGGCGTTGGCAGTGGTAGCACTGCGGCTTCTGCTCGTTGCACCTCACCTTGCGGCGCTTACATGTCAGGCAGCCGTTTCGTGAGCGGCGGCGGTGGGGGCGATTGTAGCCTGCGCCGCGAATGATGGGTTGTAGGTAGCTCATGGTTCTTGGCTTTTCTGCGGAATGGGGTTGGGTAGGTGGTGGTGATCGCTGATGCGGAGGTTCAACTGCTACTCCGCTTTACCCCAGACTTTCTTGGGAGTCGTGTTCGGGTTGCCGGCACGGAGCACGGACAAATTTCCGTGAGTGAACGCCGATCCTGGGGCGGAATTCAAGCTATTATGGATCCGGCGAGGTATGCTACGTCGCATTATGCGGGCGCGTGCTATTGGGTATGGGGCTATGGGAGCGAGCTTCCTTGATGGGTTAGGCGTGTAAGCGGGGTCGAATGGGAAATGTCATCGCCCTGCAGGGAGTGCCTTGATGGGTAGTTTTGTGGGACGATTATACTTTTAGTAGGGTAATGAAACTGACGGCGACTTAACAAGGATCCTATGTGAAATGGTCCCGTCTCTTCGTTATCTGCCGGTAGTTGAATATTAAATCCTGACATGTTCACCTAGTCGTATAGAGCAACCTAGAGGTCACCTGGCAGCCCGTTCTCAAATTACCTTGTGGACTCACATGTGCTATTCTGTTTCACAATGCAGAATCGGCGGAGTACGATAACCTCTGTTTATCATCGAAAACTAGAGGTCATGACTAAAGTGACAGAGGCATGGTTCTCCTGGTAGAACGCAGCAGAAACCAAATCTCTAGAAATGCCCCTGGATTTCCTGCGGCGTATACGCCTCCTCAAGATACCTCTCCTCTTCCTCCGTAAGCTCCTTCCCCCTCGCCGACAACGCCTCGTCAATCCTCTCAGCGCTGCTGAACCCGATAATAGGGCTCTGCACGCGCTTCATCGTCCACGCCAGCGTCACCTGCGACATTGTCCAGCCCTTCTTCTTCGCGAGCTCCTCGACGCGGTTGATGATTGTCACGGACTCGGGGCGCGGGGCGGCGGAGCCCGACGAGCGGGTGGTGGTACCTTCAACTTGGAGGGGGCGGGCGAGCTTGCCTTCTGCGAGGGGACCCCACTAGACGATTGTAAGAAGGAGGGTTCAGAATTTTCTTTTTTTGGGGGGGAGATGGGTGTGTGGGCTTACCGGGATAATGGCTACGCCTGTTTCGTTGCAGAATTTGTTCATCTCGCGCTCCTCCTCGCGGTACAGAAGGTTGTACCGGTTCTAGTGATATTAGCGTCGGGAATAGTCGATTAGGCGTCTAGGTTGCTACGTACCTGCATCGCGACAAACTTCGTCCACCCGTTCTTCTCCGCGCAGAACTGCATCATGGCGAACTGGTACGCCCACATCGATGAAGCACCAATGTACCGGATCTTGCCCGCGGTGACGAGGTCGTGGAGAGCGCGCATGGTCTCCTCAATCGGCGTGTACTCGTCGAAGCGGTGGATCCAGAAGAAGTCGATGTAGTCCGTCTCCAGACGCTTGAGCGAGTCGTTCACGGCCGTGAAGATCGCCTGCCTTGAGAGGCCTTTTGCACTTTTGTTAGCGAGCTGAATGCGCCGTGGAAGTTGGGAGGAGCGTACCGAACTGGTTGACGTAGTCCTTGCTGCGCCTCAGGTCGTTCAGGATGGGGTACGCGTTGAACTGCTCCTCTCCGACGCAGCTATACGCCTTCGTCATCAGGACTAGCTTTTGGCGCGGGATGTTATATTCCTTGATGGCCTTCGCGATGACCCTCTCCGAGTCTCCATTTGAATAAACGTTGGCGGTGTCCCACTACCAATCTAAAGTCAGCTCGAAACTGTGAGCAGATGCGTGTGGGGTGACAAACGGTGTTGACGCCGCGATCAAAGGCCGCCTTCAACAGCGGGAGCGCCTTGTCGGGCCCGAGCACCCAGGGCGCCCACTCCGGGTTCCCAATGCTCATGCATCCCACGATCGGGACGGACACGCGGAGCCCGCTGTTTCCGACGCGACGGTAGTCGACTTTCGTCTCCTCCAGAGACTTTGCGAGACTGAGCGGTAGAGGAGCCATTGTCAATATTACAAACTTTGTACCTCGTAGTGGTGATGAAGATTTGGAGTTACTTGCGCGGTTCGCTGGCTAGGTTCTTAGGCACGGGGTTTTAACATGAGGCCTAGGTGGGGTTGAGTGATATGATACATCAAGGGGAGGGGGATGATTCAGCACCGTGGACTGGACTACGGTTGTGGCGGCCGGGTGGATCGCATGCGCGTCCGGTCGGGTCGGAAACGGTCTATTACTCGGCACGATATGCGATCGGATTGATGTCGGCCGAAGGCGCCGGGTGGGGGTGTGGACAAGTGCGATGACGATGGCTTGGTTTCCTGATCTAGCGGCCACATGAAGAGCGGGGAGCTTTCCCCGCTGGCGTGAAGAAGCTCGCGCTTGTGTGGCTCGGGAGCCCACTTGCCTGGTCCGCCGTTGGCGCTATCCCGGGTCATCTGATGGGTGTGGATCTCATTGGGTAACTTGGGCGAGTCTTGCGGCTTTCTGGGTCTCGAATGATTCCTTGGGCGAGAGTGAGAAGGTCCAGCCGGCGATCTGCCCGGTTCTTGCTATGGTGTGAACTGGGAAAATAACTTGTCGCTTGAAGTTGCATGCGAGTGCGTACGACGTTGTATCGCATTTGAGCTCCCCGCTTGAGCACCCCGCTCACCTATACATCACGGCCACTGCGACTGAGAGGTGGCTGAGAAGTGGCCGTGTTCTGAACCATGTTCGTAGTAGTAATTAGCGGAATGCTAGACTATACGTGTAAGAGCAAGCTTAGCAAGCCCAAATCCTACTATCCTAGTTTGTTGAAAACAGACACCATGCTTCCGGCGTAACAACAAACGATAGGATGCGAGACAAAACGCTACATTACTCTACTGTAAGGTCGGCATAGGAACTTTCGTGTTAGACAGATTCTCCTGCGATCGCCTGCCATATTAGGAATTGCCATTTTAGGCGAGATCCCCAAGGTGGAGTAAGAAATCAGTTCCGATGTCTCTGGGTGTTATAATACTCCAACCTGCCTCTATGTAACACGAATCACTCAACAACGACAAATCCGCTCTACAATTACAAACCTGGAACTACCTCCTTATCTCACTGTCACACCTCTACCCATAACCCGCATCAACGGCCCAACATGGCTTCTATGACAAAAGTCTTCGCCGGCTACGACGCCCGCCAAAAAGTCCTAGCCTCAACCGAAAACCCCTTCGCCAACGGCATCGCCTGGGTAGAAGGCGAGCTCGTTCCCCTCGCCCAGGCCCGCGTGCCCCTCCTCGACGAGGGCTTCATGCGCAGCGACCTAACCTACGACGTCCCCTCCGTCTGGGACGGCCGCTTCTTCCGGCTGGACGACCACATCTCGCGCCTCGAGGCCAGCTGCGCCAAGCTGCGGCTGAAGCTGCCGCTCCCCCGCGAGGAGGTGAAGAGGATTCTGGTGGAGATGGTAGCGAAGAGCGGGATCCGCGATGCCTTTGTTGAGATGATTGTTACGAGGGGGCTGAAGGGTGTGAGGGGGAATAAGCTTGAGGATCTGGTTAATAACATCTATATGTTGGTCCAGCCGTATGTCTGGGTTATGGAGCCGGAGGTCCAGCCTGTTGGGGGCAGCGCGGTCGTCGCGAGGACTGTGCGGCGCGTCCCGCCTGGCTCTATCGATCCGACGGTCAAGAACCTCCAGTGGGGCGATCTCGTCCGGGGCCTATTCGAGGCGGAGGATCGCGGGGCGACGTATCCGTTCTTGACGGATGGCGACGCTAACCTTACCGAGGGGTCGGGCTTCAACATCGTCCTAGCGAAAGATGGCGTCCTATACACCCCGGACCGCGGCGTTCTGCAGGGCATCACGCGCAAGAGCGTGATTGACGTCGCCAAGTCGAACGGCATCGAGATTCGCGTGGAGCACGTGCCTGTGGAGATGGCCTATAACTGCGACGAGATTTTCATGTGCACGACTGCGGGCGGCATCATGCCGATCACGACGCTCGATGGGCAGCCCGTTAACGGTGGCAAGATTGGGCCGATTACGAAGGTTATCTGGGATGGGTACTGGGCTATGCACTATGACCCGGCCTACACCTTCGAGATCAACTATAGTTAGGGGCAGCCGGTTATGGGAGCGAGCCAGGGAAGAAAATGCATCGGTTCAAAGTTAGCCACCTGGGTTTGGCGTCATACTTTTCATAGTTACGAGGTGAAAATACAAAGAGTTCCAAAGTGCTTGTTCGATTCCGATTTCCTCATATATCGTAGATAGATAGGTGTAGCAGCTAGGAAACGGACGAGAAACAAAAGTACTTTTGGTCGATTTGACGGTTTACGCCAAGAGCAATGGTCATATGTTCATGTATTCATTGAGACAGATAATATCGAAGCAGTGATAAACGCCTTTAGTCTTCGGTGCAAGTTTTTGTAATGTGTCAGTGTTAGAGATTATAGTCGAGTTACCGAGGCGTTGGTTCCTCAGCTTTTTTTCTGCTGGAACTAGACAACTGCAATCTACAGGTCGACCATTCGGGCGTAGGCCAACGACCTCTCCTGGAGCGGAGATGATTACGGAGGTTGAGATTAGAATGATGAACCAGTGCATATTAATCGGAAGAATTCCCCTTCATCCCAACAGGAACTGTATGCCTGCCTCCCCGGCTTCACCATGTCTCGTCTTCCGATCAATCACAGACCCCCACCACGCATACTCATGATCTCTTTCCCAAATTTCCTCTAGTAGCAACGCCGCCGAGTTAAACATGTTGTACCGGCTCCGAGTCGCCCACCACCGGCAGTACTCCCGAACAAAACGCCGCATCTCCTCATCAGCTGTCTCGCTACCCGCAAGGAACACGGGCAGCAAGAGCTGTTTCTGAGTCTGAGATGTTCGCCGGCAACTCCGGACATGATCCAGCGTCTTGCGGACCAACAGCGTCAACTCCGAGGGCCGATGGCTCTTCCGGTCCCAGCCGAATACCCGCTTGATGTAGATCAGGAGTGCGTACCGCCATGCCTCGGCGCAGTGGTGGCGGTCTTGTTTGGAGTTCAATGTCTCCTCGATGTCGGCCTCCGGATTTACAACCTGTAGTACTTCTGTGATAGTGTCGAGGTCTGAGATCTCGACGGCTTCGAAATGACTGGTTTCCCAATGTCGGATTTCGTGCTCGATTTTGGTTATCGGGGACAGGTTGAAGCTAAGCCAGGCCATGCGCGCGGCGATCTCTCTCTGCTTTGCCAATTCGGCTAGCTTCACTAGGTGCACGAATAGACCACCGGGGCAGCCGGTGAGGTCGTAAAAGGACCACTCGTCCTGCTCTTGGTTTCGGATTAGGTGGTCGAGGTATGGCTGGTCGATTATGGTGCCCTGTCGGGAGATCAGGGCCAGTGTTGCATCCCACCTGATTTCGTGTTAGGTTACTCAGTTCGCAACACTGAGACAATTCGTGCCCTTATCGTGGCTTACCAGGATAGCATCCCGACTTGCGATCGGACGCGCGAGTTGTCCAGCGCCGGCGGCCCTCCGCACGCATCTAGTATTGACCGCACCCGTACCAGGTGCCGACTCCACGGCCCCGCGGCAGAGAGGGTACACTGTCTAGTCAGCTCGAGTCTATAAAACGCCAAGACTACCAAACGGCGAGTCTTACATCCAGAGTGAACATGATCAATATCGGCTCCAAAACACGCAGTCCCATATGTGCGACCTGACCGCTCCTAGTGCCGCTTTCTAATAGTTCTGTAGCCATGTTTCGGTGCTCGGTGGCTTCTTTGGAGTAAGCGCCCGTCAAGTGGTGCTGGTGCTGGCAGCACAGTGCTAGGATCGCGTGGAAGAGGAGGCGGGATGCTTCTAGTGTCTGTCGGTGGCAGCGGAAGGGGTTGAGGGCGACGTCGGAGGTTAAGGGCAGGACACATAGCTCGGTGTCATCTTATGTCTGTCGTCTTAGTGTCGCCAAATTCAAAAACTACGCTGGTAGGATGGTTGGGGAAGTTATCAACTTACACAAATGGAAGAGGACCTCGTTTTGGTGTCCAATCTGGTTAGGAACCAACTCAGACGTGGTCTCGCACGGAGAGGATACTAAGCGAGGCGGCTCCTGGGGGTGATTCTCGAAGGGATTTGCCGATGCGGAATCGGGAAGCTCCATGAGACTTTGAGTGAAGGTGTCCCCAGATCCGGTACTAGCAGTGTCGGACGGGGAATGCGCGGGCAACACCATCTGTTCCTGTATAGGGTAAGGAGCGAACATCCAGTCGGGCAGAACCTCCTGGGTGTAAGGAATCACGGAGTCCAGAAACTCGCTATCATCGAGCACCAGCGGATCTACACGCGGCCTTCAAGTTAGTACCCGGGTTATTTCCATTATCAGTGGTGATTATTACCTACCAAAGTCGCCTAGGACCGAGTCAAACGGATGTTCGAGGTACGAGCCAACCCGGGCTTCCGGCGGTGACTCTGAGGAGTTAATCTGGTCCTCGCGGGAGCTGCTAGCCGGGCTAACCCTCCGGCGTTTCTTTCGTTTAGAGCCCCCACCAACGAAGCGAAAGCCCCGCGACGACTTGGGACTTTCGCCCCTGTCTCCGCCCCTGTTCCCGCGGTGTAAGTAGACCGCCTTCTGAGACGGCTTCCCAAGCAATATGCGGCTGTCATCCCACGATAATGGCGTCGCAAAACCTCCGCACTTTAGCCCGAGGTCGAGGCACGTTGTGCACTGCGGCCGGCGGCGGTCACACTTTCGGCGCGTGGAGACGCAGGTGTGGCAGTCGGTCCGCGCGAAGGCCAGCGAGTTGGTTCCCTTTGGTTTTGGCATCTTGGTAGCGTCAGATTCGCATTAGGTTAATGCTGGAAACAAAGACTACAAGTATTCGAAGGAGGCTTGTTAACGAGTCGGGTGCGTTTCGTGTACAAGTGCTTCGGAACGACCTTTATGTACAGTGTGTGTAGGATATATTGACACTACCCCATCTTCTACCGACCTATCAATCCAAGACCCGGTCGGGTCGGGTTCGGGACAGAGCCGCAGCCGGCAAAGGCACCCCACCACCACCCCCACCGGCTGACGCTTGTCCCCTGTCACACCCCCTATCTCCATAGAACAGCTGACAGGGCATCACAATCATATCCCAATGGCTATGTAAGCAGGAGGCAGGAGAGACGAAAGACTGGTGTTTATGCTGGTAATGTCCCAAAGGAGCCACTATCCGATGTCGTCCTCCGATCTTTGACTGCCGCATCGATATATTGCCCCTTATGGGGGATTTACGAGGTCCAGACATGTTTAAGATGGTTAAACACGAGGCGGTATGATTTTTGGTGTCAGATTACGACCCTGATTATCATGGCTTGTGCTTTATTCAATTGCGGAATGCTGGTAGTTTAGTGTCTCCTCTGCCGCAGCTGGTGACATCATATGCCCAGAGGCAAGCCCTGCCGACAAGTGCCCGGCGGTCCGAGCCCCGCACTCATCCCTGTCCTGATGCAGTCACTCCCAGCTGACACACGCTAAGCCGGTACGAAGTCACGTGAAGTAGCTTACCGCCGGTATCATCCTGACAGCTGACGTAGCCGCTCATCAACAGACCACGCTGTCGGCCCTCATGCAATCTAAACTCCGCTAGTCAGGCACCCCCTTCGGCGTGAAATCAGACTCTCGGACATCGTGGCCACTCCAATCATGCCACTGACCAACGCACACACCTGATCGTCTGCGCCTTCACTCTCAGGCATGCTCGTCTTACCTTGATGCTGCATCCAGCGGTTAGGTTGTCAGCTCCGATTATCCGCCGGCTCCGTCGCCATGAGCTGGTCCGCACTCCTACTCGTGTATCTGCTCGGTGGCCTGACCTTTCTGCCGCTCTCCGTAGCCGCCGCGGTGCTCTACCTCCACCTGACGCTCCCGTACCGCTATGACTCGAAGCCAGACGCGGACGAGGACATCGTGCAGCCCGGCGACGACATATCCGCCCTGAAACAGGAACAAGATGCGATCGAGAAGCGGAAGGACGATGACAAGGCCCGGTCTGTGGAGACGGACGTCGCGGCGGGGTACTTTGCCGTGTGCAGGGAGTACACGCCCATGGGGATCAACGCGAAGCCGATAGAGCGGTCAACGCCCGTGGGGTCCGCGACCGTCGCGGCGCCGAGCCAGAGTGTTTACCAGACGATGTACCGAAGCATATTCGACCGGAAGGCGACGTCTAGCCCGATCGATAATGGGACCATGAGCCAGCGGCCAAAGAGGGCCGGTAATGTCTTCTTCGTCGTGCTAAGGTATAGGATTCTACTTGGAACTGCGTATAAGAGGCAAAGTCCGGTGAGGCTAACTGAAGTCAAGACACGGCCACCTTATGCTCTTCGACGACGACGAGCAGCTCGAAGTCCGACACGTCATCTCCCTCGCCCACCACAACGCCAGCATATACTCCGGCGGCGACCCCATACCGGAAGGCGAGCTATACATCAAGAAGAACGCGATCCGCCTGTCGAGGAAACTCGACGGTGGGGACACGGCCCCCGACAGCCAGGTCTCGAAGCCGTTCTACCTCTTCTCCGAGAGCTGCTCGGCCAAAGAGGACTTTTACTTCGCGCTGCTCCGGAACCAGGAGCATGCGCTCCGCGCCGACAAGGAGGTGCCCGAGCCGCTGCACTTTGACGTGCAGGACATCATATCCGTGGTCCACAGGCTGCACTCGTCCGAGGAGAACGTGCACACCAGGTGGCTGAACGCGCTGATCGGGAGGGTCTTCCTCGCGGTCTATAAGACCCGCGACCTAGAGAACTTTATCCGCGAGAAGCTCACCAAGAAGATCTCGCGCGTCAAGCGCCCCTCGTTCCTGTCCCGCATCGTCATACGCGACGTCCACCCGGGTACTTCGGCCCCCTACATCTTCAACCCGCGCCTGAAGGAGCTGAACGTCGAGGGCGAATGCGTCGTGGAGGCGGACATCCGGTACACGGGCAACTTCCGGATCGAGGTGGCGACGACGGCCAGGATCGACCTCGGCGCGCGCTTCAAGGTGCGCGAGGTAGACCTCGTACTGTCGGTCGCGCTGCGCAAGATCGAGGGCCACGGGCTCTTTAAGCTCAAGGCGCCGCCGAGCAACCGGTTCTGGTTCTCGTTCCAGTCGATGCCCAAGATGGAGATGAGCATCGAGCCGATTGTGAGCTCGCGGCAGATAACGTACACCATGATTATCCGGCAGATTGAGAACCGAATCAAGGAGGTCGTGGCGGAGAGCATCGTGCTGCCGTTCTGGGATGACACGCCTTTTTTGGATACGCAGGATAAGAAGTGGAGGGGCGGCATCTGGACGGCTGATAACGAGCAGACGGCGCCTCCCACTCCAGAGGTTATCACCGCGCCGGCGCCGAGCGGAGATGGTTCGAACCAGCAACCCGAGACACTCGACCTGTCGGATCAGAAGGAGACGCCCCCCATCGAGAAGAGCTACACCGACCCGCTAGTGGCGAAAAGTCCCACGGCGGGCCTCTTCGGCCGGAAGGGGTCTACGAAAACACTCAGCGAGAAGGGCACGAAACCGTCCACAACGAGCCTAGACTCGGGTCCCCGGGGCTCGTGGCCCGCGTCTACACGCAGCAGCCCGAACGTGAGCGTCGTTCAGGATTCGGCCAAGGGGGAGGCGGTGCTGGGAAAAAAAGAGCCTCTTCCGTCTGCTATTGCGACGTTGTCGGCCGTGGCGGGGTCGCCGCCGAAATTGGGCTCGCCGCTTGCGTCGCCTATGAGCCCTTCGCTAGCAGGAAAGGGTCCGGTTGGTTCTCACGCCGAGGGCGACGATCATTTGAAGGAGCCAGCGGGAGATGATGCTGCATCTAACGACGCACTTACATCCGAGTCAGGAGACACCATTAACCGACAGCACGCGACGTCGTCTACAGAGTCCGTCGACAGCTTCACCTCGACGAACGGGAACTCCTCGTCTCTTAGAAGCCAGACGGGCTCCGTGTCGCGAGGCTTCTTCCGACAGGACACGGGCGCGTCGACCTCGTCGGTCTCGACAGCGAACTCCAACGGCAGCGGCGCCCTGAAGAACCCTACCCTCGCGGCGGTAAGCAACGCCGCGATACAGGCGAAGCAGTGGGGTCTGAACGCGCTCCAACGGCGCCGCGAGGCGAACGAAGCAAATCAGAGGAGGAACCAGCCTGGGGGTGATAGGGGTCGTGGCGTGGATCTGAGTCAGCCGATGGGGAGGGGGAGGCCGCTCCCGCCGCCCGGGACGCCGCTACCGCCTCCGGACAGGTCGTCGCGGCCGACGAAGATTCCGCCAAAGAGGAAGCCGCTGCCGCCGCCGTTGTTGCCGGGGCGGGGGACGCCAATGGATAGCTACGAGGGCGGGTCGGGGACTCCTGACGGAGACGCGAGTAGCATTGGAGCGGAGTGGAAGGAAGAAGAGGGGGAGAAGGATGGTGATGAGGTTAAGAAACGGCGTGTGCCGCCGCCGCCGCTTCCGAAGAGGAGGACGGCGACGGAGGGCGAGGAGAGAATCTTAGTTGTTGAGGCTCCGGTTGACTCGGAGCCGTCGTCGCCTGCCAAGGGGTCTGAGTTTGCGCCTATCGATGCTGTGTCCGGCAAGGGTGATACTCCGGATGTGAAGGAGTCCCCTGCGGCGCACCGTACTACGGAGGCAGGCGATGAGGGCTCAGAGGAGCGCAAATCTGCGGCTCCCGCGAAGGTAACGGAGGAGGACGAGGACGATGGGTTTGCGGGGTGGATGGACGACGGGACATTCGAGGAGGAGGATGTTGAGACGGATGCTGGGGATGGGTCCGCGGGAACGGGCCATGCGGCGGGGAGTGAGGAAGTGAAACACTGATAGAATGGGGTTTTTGGGATAGCGAGCATTGTTTCTGGGTGGCCCTCCGCGCGATCTTAGTTAGGTTTTATACCCGGGCCGAGGGAGAGGAATGAATGGAAGTGAACCAATTTTGAAAGTGGCTGGCTTGTTAAGAAGGTGCATTCGTGGGCTGGGTGCAAGCTGGAAGCAGTGCCTCGGTCGTTATCGGAGGTGGTGCCGCGTGTGGGTTGCGCCTGCTTGTTGAGAGCCGTGTGGGGGGAAGGAGGGATCGAGGGGAGATTGTGGGTAAGCTGCGGTATCAGGAGCAAGGGAGGTGTAAGTCAGGAGCGGCTCTGTAGGTTCTGGGCCTGTTCATCTCGTCTGTTTCGTCCTGGTCTCCATATTTCTCTTTCTGATACCACAATACCATTCATTCTCTTTTTTCAGGATCCGACCGGGTCATCGGCGGATTCTCTCGGGATGGAGCACGCATTCCATAACAACAGTGGGTTCTCCCTGCCGGCTTTCTCTTTTGGGATTGTGTGCTAATGCTAATAGACCAAGGTTCGACGGGTGGCCTTCGCCGCGCTCTTCGTATGGATTAAGTCTGGCAGGAGCCTTCATATCACACAGGATAATTACGTCCCGTCCTTCAGCTTTTAACCCAACAGCACGTCTCCAAGCATCTACTTTTACTTCAACCCTCACCCGTATCTTTGCCGAAAGCACAACACCCATATCAACGTGGAAATCTGCGGCTACGTAAAGGCTATCAGGACTGGGAACATACCGGCGTTGGTGAAGGCTCGGTAGCCGATTCCAAAGGTAATTGGCTGACCATGCCCGGCAAACATGTGCTGTCGCTTTCTGGAGAGGGAACAGAATGGAATGGCCTGTCGTTCATCGCCCAGACCCCAGAGGCAGAATCAAAACAAGCGCCCTGTAGCGCCTCGCCTCACGAATGTTTCTGTGCCTTGGCATTCCATTGGAGAACAATGCTTTGTGGTGAAAAGTAGTCGTATGGTAAAGGACTCGGCCGCCCCAACGTCAAAATCGAATCGAGCATGGCGCGATGGCATGTGCAAGGGGGGCGGAAAGGGGGTGGGGAGAGCAGGGGCTGAGGATACAGTCAAGTGTTTGCGGCTAGTCCATAAACACCTGTACAGGCACGAGTAACCCAAGGGACACAGAAGCGATGATACAGAATCTATTAAAACCGAATACGCCTGGCGCAATTAAACAGGACCTCTCTGTCGCGCCGACTCCTTACCTTACCTTCCCTTTCCTGTGAAGACGAGATTCCAAATCAAGGCTTGACCGCGTGCGGTCCATGTATAAAAGGACTGGAGGCGCCCGGGGGTTAGACGCTCATTGTGGAGTCGATTTCGATGCCGGGGGTTACGCTTGCCATGAACTATTCTGGGTTAGCAGCTGAACTCTCCGGGATATCTTGGGAGACAGAGAGGGTACTCACCTTGAGGAACACGACGAGGTACTGGTCCACCCGGATCGCCACCTCCTGGTCGTCAATCTCGTTCTGCTGCACCTCCTCCCACTCGTCCCCCTTATCCGCCGCCTCGGCCTCGGCCTCCGCGCCCCTGATATCCAACTTGCCCATCTCGGCCGCCACGTCCCCCAGCGCCGCCGCCTCGCCGCGCATCCTCTCGCGCTTGAGGCGGAGGGCCGCGTCGGCACGGTCGAGGAGCGTCTTCATGACGGGGGCGTGCTTGCAGGGGTGGACGGAGGCCATCTTTAGGGTGGAGGCGAAGAAGGGGAAGTCTTCGAGGGTTACGGTCTTGTCTTTGTAGTCGCCGACTATGTCGTCCATTGTGAGGTTCGGGGGGAGGGGCTGGCCAGTGGGCAGGTAGCCGGAGAGGTAGAGGCGAGGGGTGCGGTAGTAGGGGGAGTACATTATGTAGACGTTGTAGGACCTGCGGCCGCTGGTGCTGTTAGTCCTGGTGCGGTCTTGCAAAGGGAATGGAGATGGGGGTTGGCGGGGAAGGGGACGTGCCTGCTCTTGTTACCCGTGCCGGTGTCCTTGATGATGGCATCATCATCCTCCTCATCCTCCATATCCGGAATCTCATCGTCGTCCACCACCTGCCCCTCCCCCACATTCCCCGCCTCATCCACCGTCCTTATCTCCCTCGCCTTGAGAGGCTGTGAACTCGCCAAGCCCCCCGTCCTCAGCCACCCGTCATCATCCCCCGCCCCCCTCCCCGCAAACCCCTCCCCGTCCCCCACGACACTCTGCTCCCTCCCCGCGTCCCCCGCGAAGTCGTCGTCCAGGCGCCGGAAGCACGGGACGTTGCGGGTGACGAGGTACTGCTTCCCGGGGGGCAGGTGGTCGACGCGGCGGGAGGGGTCGTCGGCGTCGGCCCAGGACCAGGTGCGGAACTTGTCGACGAGGTAGTCGCCCGCCTCGAGGAACTCCTGGGGCGTGATCTCGCCGGTGCGTCGGAAGGTGGAGGTCGTGGTTACGGGGGCGTAGCGGTCGCGGAGGGTGTTTACGGTTGAGTAGATGAAGTTTACGGCCATGGCTGCGGTTGCGGCGAGGAGCGGGTGTCCTCTTGGTTGTGTGGTGCGTTGTTGTGCCGCTGTGGTTATGTGTGTATCGCGGGAAATGTCGCCTACGTTTGTGGTTTGGATGTTGGGCGATGTAGGAGTGTCGGGGTGGGGTTCGGTCGGATAAGGTGACGTCTCGTGTCTTGTCTTATCGGCGTGGTGACAAAGATCAGGCAGATGAAGCTGGGGCGAGTCCCGAGGTGGGGGGAGGTCACCTGGATGGCGGGGTAGATCATGTGTCATTGGCCAAGATGACCCAGGTGGGTCCTCATTAGCTATAGCCAATCATGGGCTTGGTTGCTTCTCAGCTGCCGGTGGGCTGGGGTTCGTCTGGCGGATTTGGCTCGGCGGTCCGTGCCGGGTGGTGGGCCTGTAGGGAGGGAAAGTAGAGGGTCGGGGATGCCCTGGTTGTTGACGGGAGAGTCTGGTTGCTGAATAGGTATTATTACGCTTGATGAAACCTGGGCTCAATGGCCCTTTGTGAACGGGGGTTGGTGTTTACCCCCCGGCATCTGTCGCTCTTCCTCGCGAGTCGCCGCGCCATGTGCCTGCCGGTTGTTACAATGTTTTCGGAGGTCGAAAGGGTGCTAAAGTTCCCATGTACCTGCCGAACGATGCTTTTCTGTTTCTCCTATCGGCGGCTTTGCCGAGTCTCCTGTCGCCGATACGAGACATGCAGTTCATGTGAAGTTGAAGAATGATAGTATCCAAGGGCCGAACCTCGCGGCTCAAACTAAAAAAAGAAAAGCTATATATTTTCCCGAATATTGCCTCCCGTGTAAAATAAATAGATACGCCGAAGGAAGTGCAAGGCACGCCCGGGCCGAGCGAGTCGCGGGGTCCCGGGTAGTACTGTGTCACCGACAAGTGCCGTGCCGTCCCACTCCGTACCCAGATGCCCCAGTATCAAAGTATCCCAATTATATCGCTCCCAAAGGAAAAAAAATCAGACCGCCGGATATTCCGTAATAAAACTCCGTCATTCCCGTGCCAGTCTCCCCGGGCTGTCTATCCCGGTTGTCCCGAGGTGAAGTGGCCGGTTCTCGTCATGTCGTTCGTGGTGTTCTGGGTTTACCAGTGGACAGGGACCTGGGGCCTCCGGATCATGCGCTCGAGGGCGGGTATGAGTGGGCTTCGGGGCATGCATGCGCCTGTGGGTGTCGATGGTTAGCTTTCGTCCCTCCCGTCGTAGCGTACTCGAGAGAAGCCCGGGAGCGGAAACTCCTGGGGGGGGGGGGGGGGTTCGCGTGCGTGGTATCCGGGAAGGCGGGGGGG
>JAGFNX010000576.1:0-10795 GCA_017657125.1 Scopulariopsis brevicaulis
GCGGGGGGGGGGGGGGGGGGCGGGTACGGAGCGTCAAAGGGGAGACAGACGTCTAGGTTAGAAGATCATGGGATTTTGGGGGTTGTCTTCGCGAAGAATTTCCCCGCTTGGATGGGTGCATAGCTTTTTGTGTGACGTGGGGGGATGTCGTTCTGATGACAGGTGCTTGGAGGGTTTGGCTCGTCTTCGAAAATTCAATGTTGTGTGGAAGTGATAGGGGTAGCGGTGGTGCCCCCTTCAATTTGTTATGTCATTTGCAAGGCGCGGAATGTCCGCGATGATGGAGGGGCGAATCTTCTCTTCCTTCGTATCCCGCCCGTGGTCTCGGAACGGCGAAACAACTCGGTAAGACCAGACATGATAAAACAGTCGTGTGGTCAGGAACGAAGACATCGACACCTCCCTCCCCCTTCACAGTGGATCCCGGAACCAAAGTCCGTGTACGGGCCATGGCCAGGGTACGCATCCCTGTCCACTAACAAACCCCGGCCTATATCAGAAAGTAACCCGGTAATAGCAGAAGCAACCTTCGTAAGCCTCAATTTCCGGCGTCACACCCCGGTACCTCATTTGTCAGAACGAAGCCCCGTAGGTGGGTGAGCTTAATTCCTGGGGGCGTCGCAGGCGGGCAGCTAGCGCCCGCCCGTGGCTCCCCGGCTTGCAGGCGCCACCGCAGGGGAGCCGAGGGGCCGGGTGGCTGGGCTCGTATGGTATTGGGGTCCTGGGAACAGAGGCGTTGGTATTACGACGTCGAGGTCCATTGGTCTTGTGGGCATCGGAAAAAGAGCTGGCTCTCCCGTCATGACCCCTGATGCTTCTTCGACACCACCGAGGGGAAGACGACCCGAGGGCGGGAAATTCGGTCGTCCAATATATTCCTCCATGGCACTGCACAAATCAGCTCCCGCGTGCCGGGGAGGACCCGGTTGGAAAGTGACAGGGAAGAACGGGTGCAGCTGTGAGAGCGGGTCGCGCTATCAGGCGTCGTCTGTGCTGAGATGGTACGTGCGGTGCTCTGTGCTTCTGCGGACCCAGACCGACCCAGACCCAACATCCCCTTGCGATCCCTGCATATGAGGCCAGCTGGACCCCTGCATTGCGGAGCAGAAGTGCACGCACCGACCCTACCGGAGTCGCTGACGGTGAGTCGCGCCGGGGGCACTGCCCTTGCTCCGCGTCGCAGTCGCGTCGTCGTGTGCCGGAGGGGCCTGGAGCTGAACGATACCAGCTCAACCTCGTATTCCCTCCTCACCCGCTCCGCATCCTCCGAAAAATCAAGCATCGCTGCCGAAAACATAAAGAAACCAAAGTGAACCAAGTCTCGGAGACCAGAAATAGAAACACAGGCGAGCCTCTCCCAGGGGCTGAGGCTAGCCAATATAACGCGGGCTCCTTTCCGCCGTCACTCGGAGTTGTACAAGGCTGGGGCCCTTTTCATCTCAATTCTCCCCGTGCATATCGAATGTCGTGGACCGGTGACACCCGGGGCCCCGACGCGCGGACACAGCACAGGGCGGCGCGCTGGGCGGCAGCCGGGCCCGGAGTCCTGGATCTGCGCCCGGAATTTCCTCGCCGGGAAAGAGGTTAGGTGTGGCTGGAAGCTCAAGGAGCAAAAAAGATCAGACGAAGACGCCGGGATGGCTTTCGGGACCCGCTTCGGTCGTGGGACCGGGGTCGGGAAGGGCGGGATGCCCTGTCGATCTGGTGGTGGGCAATGCGCTCGGTTCCTGGGACTGGGAATCTGAGATGAGCCGTGTTACAGGACGGGGCGCTCGGGGCGTGTGACGGGGTTTACGGGGACGACATGGCCGCACGGAACCGTGTGCTGGGACTCAGCCCAGTGGGCTTGTCCTGCGGTGGTAATTTCGACTCGATGCATTCGGTTATCGATCAACATCAGAGAAGGCACACCAACAGGCCACCCAACGTAGGTTGAGCAAGTATGATGAAGAAGATGGACCTTCCCATCTCCAACAAACCATTGTGACGTGGTCATGTTGGGAATAGTCCTCGTCGGAGCCAATGGCGGCATCCGCCTTGCTCAGTAATATCACCAGCGCTTTCGCCTCACCGATGCGACGCTGGCTCCAGCGCGGGACAGGAGACCCAACGCCCCTGGGGACCGCCGTTCAGCCGCTGTCGATCCACGATCGGCCGCCGCTGGGCCCGCTTCGGGAGCCCCTTCCCCCTTCCCCTCCCATGGAGGAAAGTGCGATTGGGGCATGGGCATGGTCGCATGGGTGTTCCGTCGCAGCTTCCGAATGCTACGTCGGATTGGGGAAGGCGCTGCCTGGGTCCTCCCTTGTCCACCGTATTCGTACCTGCAGGAGCCACCAAGCCATGGGCTCCTTCCCGGCTTTACGACGTACTTTCGCTACGGAGGACTGGGGTTGTCACATGGCGGGGGGTTGTTGGGGGCGTGAGAGGTGGGATGTGGAGAGGGCGTAGGCCAGTGTGAGGAATGCGATGACGTTGACGGGATGGGGAGGACCCAGGAAAGGAAAGGAAGAGGAAGCAGCGGCATGGCGAGCCTGTCTCACGCCGTCATGTCGGCGTGGCTTCCCAGTGCATCCTCCTAAATCTGCCCGAAGCCCGTGCAGTGCAGTATTCCGTCACCCTCCCTGTTCGCCGGCCCATCACACACCGGTTGAGGAGCTTGACCGACGTATGACGCTCAACGTCCCGATCCCTGCCCCTTCTAATTACCGCACAAGCATCCATCTCTGCTTGATGAATGAATAATACCATCCCCTGCACGGACGCGGCAACAGACATGTTACTCTCACCAGTTGACTGGGGTGCTGACGACAGCGGGTCGTCACCCGAGAGGCTCGCTCGCTGCAAGGGCGGGTTTACTTTTTCCTGTCTCTCGTCGTTGGTTCCGCAATGGGTGTCGAGAAGCAAGGTGCGCGTGGTGCGTGTGGGTGGGTTAACCTGCAGTAGGGCCTCGGGGGAGCTGACGACGGGTGGGTGTGTCGGGATGACTCTTCGGGTCAGCCAGTCCGCGCATGCTTGCTGAGGGCGGGGTGAGACACTCCTCGTGTTGGGTTGGGTGGTGATGTACCCTTGGGAGTTCGCTTTTGGGAAAGGGGCTCAGCCGGAGGTAAACCTAAATTCCGTCGTTCTGGTGCTCAGCGGAGTAGTGTGTATCTCACCGGCAAGCCTGCAGATCAGGTGTTTCCTCGGGCACTGGATGCGTCCCTTGAAGATAAAGGTCCATCTTGTTAGTGATTGACCAACGCCGATAGTTCTTTGGTCAAGGCCCTTACGATGCAGAGCACCGGTACAGACCGAGCTGCTGGGCTGTCAAGGCCCCGAGGAGTTCCATTAACGTCCCGTCTTCTTAGGACCCAGGTTTTACGTACCCTGGCGTCGATCCCTCAACCCCATCTCGGAGGGATGCCTCTAGGGAACAGGTCCTTCCCTTTCCAGAGGAGGACGGTGCATCCATAATCAGGGTACAGCACCAGGCTGGATGGCTAGGCTAACCCCTCGACGGTCCCTGTGGTGCGATGAGACAGTTTGCCGGGCGACATCGGCAGTGGCGGCATACATGATGCCCGTAAGCCCAGCCAAGCATCGTCGGAGGTGCATAGAGCACTCCGGAGATCTCGAGCCCAGTCCTCCGAGCAGAACGCCTCGTACCCAGCCGCCTTTGCCTATTGCGGGAGGGGCGTCGCGGCCCCTGATTCTTCCTATGGGAACTGCCCATATTCAGTACTCTCTTGACACTCAGCGAGTGTCTCCATAGCTGGGGGCCAGAACATCAGCTCGACAGGCATAAGCACTAATCGGTCGCCACCTGATAGTCCACCTCGGTCTCGCCGACAGCTCCGTCTTTTCCTGGCACTCGACCTGTCCCACCGAGCCGCTCCTAGGGAGACCCAAGACGAATACTAGCGATAATGGACACCCCTCCCGATCCCGACGACAAGTCTAGCCGACCAACAAGGCGTCTATTGGTGGCCATCTCCTCCTTGTGTTGTGTCGCGGCCCACCTGAGGGGACCTTGGCGGGAGGTGGGACGCTCCGCCAACCATGTTCCGCACGCCACCGAGTTCTATCCGTGTCCACTAACGTCCAGCGCAAAAGGGCCTCCGCACGGCCAGGTTCTGAACGCCCTGGGCTCGTCACATTGTTCTTTTCGCCTCGATCTGTGTCAGTGATCCACGCCCGGGTGACACCGGTCAACCTCGAGCAGGACCTCCTCGACCCCATCGCTATCTGCGTGTGAAGCGCAGCCGGGGGGGGACGGGAGGAGGAACAAGCGTCTAGTGTGAGCTGATCTTCTTCCACAAGGGGAGGACGGAGGGCTCCTTGACCAACCACCGGGGAGATGGCTGGAGGGTTCTGCATGATACTTCTCGCGTCCGTCCCCGCCTTGGGAGGGCGGGAGGGGTCAGGTCTGAGACTCCACGGCGATGTTTGCTTCTATTTGCATCCCCTTTACTTTGTGATCATTTGCTTTTCCTCCGTGCTCTTTGTTCGTTGTGTTGGGTGGGCACTGATGCCATCCACTCCTGCTCGTCGACGTTATCGGTGATGAGCCGTGGTCTGAAAGTAGGAAGCCGTCACGGGGCTCCACTCAGGAAGACTCGGGTTGCCATTTTCAGCTGCCTGATGCTGTGTCCTCTCCTGCCTCCGAGTCCTCGAAGGGGCGAGAGTAGCAAGTCCGAGATATCCACACCCCCTTTCCGAAGTCTATCCATTCATGTCACTTTTATCACAACCTCGCCGTTGGACAGAGAAGAGACTAGACGAGACTTGGTTAGTCCCGCTTTCCCCCTTCCCCGCCCTCCCACCCCGCCCCCGTTTCCGTCTCGCGGAGTGGTTGGAGTGGTCGGCACTTGTAGCTCCCTACCGTATACCCGCCCCTGCCGGTGATGTGACTGGGCCGTTGGGGCTTCGGACCTTGGCCGCATGTGTTGTGTATAGGGTTCTGCGTCAGTCACACCCTCCGCGAGGTCGTAGTCTCTCTTCTCCTTTTTGAAGACCTGGTCTTTGGGACTTGGGGAGGGGTTGGGGGGTGCGGGTGGACGAGCGGAGTGGTGTGCTACGGAGTTGGGTTGCTTTTCGTCTTGCGGGTGCGAAGCGGCGAAGGGCGGTGAAGGGAGCGTAAGGGACTTCTGGGTGGGTTTCCGGAGACGTATCCTGAGAGTGATGTTTTTGCTTTTAGCGGATGTGTCTGCGAGTGGTGGTTGGTGATCGGTGGTCGGGGTTGGGGTATCCCGGAGGCGAGCCGTCGTGGTCAACAACCCTGAGGAAGCTGACGCGGGACTGAAACTCTTTCCTGGAGAGGACATGTGCTTTTAATCTGTCTGGGACACCCGCGAACGTAGGGTTCTGGGCTTTAGTATGGCTGTATTCCTCTGCGGTGGAGGGGTTCTGGCCGTGGCTTGTATCGTCGGGAGGTGACGAGTACCTGTCCCGAACCCGCGTTCCCATCAACACGTATGAAACTCCCAGGGGAGTTGGAGAACCTCCTAGGAAAGTTAGCGGGATAGACGACCCTTGAAATCTGCGTCTGATGCAGCGATCGTTCTCGTTTAGCTTCTTGCTTTCCTCTAATCCGGTTGGTGCCAGCTTCGAGACCGACTGCCCGAAACGGGATCGCGATCAAGTCAAGGCAAGAGTAAAGTTGACCTTACGAACCAAGTTACGAACCTTGGTTGAGTTAACGGGATATATGACCCTTGATATACGTCTGACTCGGGTATCGTTTCCATCTGACCCCCTTTCCTCCAACTCCGAGTTCGTGCTGTCTTCGAGACTAGCTGGCAGAAACAGGGGACGGGGGCCAAGGCAAGTCGAGAGCGAGGTTGACCTTACGAACTAGTCGGTTGGAACCATCTTTAATCTTGGGTGTCACGGTATCTTTGAATGCGGTGGCAAGCTTACTTTGCTCCTTTTAAGTTGGCATCCGTGTTTCCGGGGAAGAGCCTGGTGGATGGGGGAAAGACCCATCGTCGACTTAAGGGGCTGGAGGTGAAGCGGTTCATGGAAGAGTGAGGCAGGTAGGGGCTTGTTTAGCGGAGCACATCCGCACAACTTGACGAAGGGGATCAATCGGATGCCCGGACAGCTGATTTGTTTGAAGTCAAGTCAAAACAGCGGCAGTCGTCTCGTCCCGTTCCGTCCCGCCCCTCCCGTCTCAACTCAAACTCAACTCAACCCAAACGCAAGAGATTTCATTCCACGCAGCAGACCAGTTGAATGGACCCCTTCAATGGCTCAAATGACTTGTTAACTCGATTCCATTGAGCCAGTTGGGCCATTTAGACGGGGCTTCAACCTCTTATGGAAGGAGAGCGTCACGTTTTCTCCCATGTCTGACGCAAGGGTGGGTAGGAGCCGACGTTATGCTCAAGGAATGGGATCCAGGCGTCTGTTCGAACTCAAGGGACAGAGACGAAGGCCATTGATTCGTAGTTTTTTGGTAACTTCCAGATAAAACATCACCCTTGCTGGAACTCTTCATAACTTGAAACGCATGATTCATTGATATTTCCTACCCATTCCACTCATGTCATTCTCCCACGTCTCCTGATTCCACAATCCCATTCATCTCACATCCCAATACCCATAGCCCCTTTACAGCTTTGACGCAGCCTGCGCGCCCTCAACAGTCGTAATCTCATCATACAGGAGCCTATACCAGTCAGCAGCCATCCCAGGACACCCACGCGACGTGTCTGAAAGACCGAGGCAAGGGAGGGGGAAGTAAGAAAAGAGGAAGGGGAAGGGATCAAAAACTCACGTCGTCAGGAAATCAGCATAGTCCTCCCCAGTAACCTGCCCCGCGAAGTACTGCGCCGCGAGCTTGAACTTGTTCCCCTTGGGGCCCTTGGCCGCCAGCTCGTCCGCGCACTCGGAGAGCAGCTTGAGGGCGTACGCCTTGTCGACGCGCTTGCCCTCCGAGGTCGAGACGCCGTGGCGGACCCACTGCCAGAGCTGGGAGCGGGAGACCTCGGCGGTCGCGGCGTCCTCCCTGGTTCTTGTCAATACACTCTGCTATCCTGGGGATGTGCCCCTTCTAGGCCGGGCGAGGCGATGGGGGTTAAAACTCACATGAGGTAGTTGATGGGCACACAGCCAATACCCCGGATCCACGCCTCCATGTACCCGAGGCCAATGTTGAGGTTCTTCCGGATGCCGTCCTCGGTGATGGTGCCGGGGACGTTCATGTTGAGCAGGTCGTTGGCCGTGATGTTGACGTCCTCGCGGCGGACGAAGAGCTGGTTGGGGGTCGGCATGTGCTTGTTAAAGATCTCGGTGGCGATGGCCGCGAGAGCGGGGTGGGCGACCCAGGTTCTGTGCGTGTTAGTCGGGGGGGCATTACGGGGCGGGGGTGGCAGAGGGGAGAGCGGGGAGGGCTTACCCGTCGTGGCCGGCGCGGACCTCGCGGAGCTTGTCGGCGCGGACGTTGTCCATGGCCTTGTCGTTGGCGGCCTTGTCGTCCTTGATGGGGATCTGGGCCGCCATGCCGCCCATGGCGTGGACGCCGCGCTTATGGCACGTCTGGATGAGCGATTTGACCTGGGAATGTCAGTGACTGGCCGTGGAAACCCGGGAAGAGAGTCCTTACATAGGCGTCCATGAAGGGAACCGTCATGGTCACACAGCTGCGGTCAGGCAGCACAAAGTTGGAGTTCTGCCTGAACCTCTTGATGACGCTGAAGATGTAGTCCCAGCGCCCGCAGTTGAGGCCGGACGAGTGGTCCCTGAGCTCGTAGATGATCTCCTCCATCTCGAACGCAGCGAGGATCGTCTCAATCAGGACCGTCCCGCGGATAGTCCCCCTCCGCATGCCGATGAAGTCCTGCGCGAGGTTGAACGCGTCGTTCCACAGCCGCGCCTCAAGGTGCGACTCCATCTTGGGCAGGTAGAAGTACGGGCCGAAGCCGCGCTTGACCAACTCGGCGGCGTTGTGGAAGAAGTACAGGCCAAAGTCGAAGAGCGAGGCCGAGATGGGCTCGCCGTCGACAGTGACGTGCTTCTCGACGAGGTGCCAGCCGCGCGGGCGCACGATGAGCGTGGGCAGCGTCCGGTCCGTCCGCAGCTTGTACTCCTTGGGGCCCTGGCGGAAGTCGATCTGGCGGCGGACGCCGTCGTAGAGGTTGACCTGGCCGTTGAGCATGTTCTCCCACGTCGGGGCGCTCGAGTCTGCATCGTGTTAGTGACGTCACGCAAGAAGAGGAAGGGCAGCAGCGCTGAGAGACGTACCCTCAAAGTCGGCCATGTAGGTCCACACGTCGGAGTTCAGCGCGTTGACGACCATCTTGCGGTCGGTGGGACCCGTGATCTCGACGCGGCGGTCGACGAGGCCCGGGGCGGGCGGCGCGCCCTTCCAGGTGGGGTCATCGCGGATGGCCTTGGTCTCGGGGAGGAAGTCCGGGAGGACGCCGCGGTCGAGCTCGGCCTGGCGGAGGACGCGGCGCTCGAGGAGGTCCTTGCGGCGGGCGTTGAAGGAGCGGTGGAGGAGGGCGAGGAAGGAGAGGGCCTGGGGCGTGAGGATCTGGCGCTGGTGGTGCTCGATCTTGCCAAGGACGTTGACGCCCTGGAGGATGGCTTCGGTGGTGGCCATTTTGGCGGTGTCTGTCTGGTTGTTCGTCTCTGTGGCGGAGGTGTCGTCTCTGTGTAAGACGAGATTCGTGGTGTGATGGGTGATCTCAGATCTGATCGTTGCGATCGGTCAAGGCTAGCTATACAGATCGATTATCCTCGATTGCTCTGTATGGTGTACGATGTATGGGAGAGAAAGAGAGGAAACGACAATGTGACGATGATGCCGGAGGGGGGAGGAAGATATGGTAGGACCGAGGTGCAAACAACTGACGAGCTCCTCGGCGGCTATAAAAAGGAACAGGGACAGCTAGCTCTGTTCCACATCGAACCGACGGCCGGGGTACAAGGACTCATACCGGACCCCCTCAAGGTCGTAGCTCGGCTACTCGCCAGCCCACAACGCCCTCCGCGATACATGTGGCCCCGGCAGTGGACGCGCTGCTCGGACGAAGTCACCAAGTCACTCCACTCCCCGGCGCCCACCGGCGCCCGCCGCTCCTGCTGCTCCCGGAATACACATGACAATGACACACTTCCCCAGGCCCGGCCCCACAACCGTCCTCTTACCCGAACTTCACCAGCACGTTTCCCCAATCGAAGCTCTGCCATTCGCCGGATAACGCCCCCTTGGTCCCCTCCCCGAGGGGTACGTATCTCGGCTCACCTCCGTCATAGGGGCTCCAGATCGTGGGCCTGGGGGCTCGCCGGTGGCGGCTGCCGGAGATACTCGGACAACGGGGGCCCAATGCTCGTCGCAGGCCATTGATGCTACTTTCTGTACTCGTCAATGCACGCAGGACTATCCTCGAGGGTCAGGAAAATGAGGGGTTCTCGGCCGACGTAGGATTTCGGTACCTGTGCTCCGTGTCCCAAGCCACCGAAGCTGGCCGGCTCGCACCTTCCCCACACCCGGATCTTTGACATGTGCTTGCGCCGCCCAACCGCGGTGCTGCCCCCGAGCCAAAGCTTGGCTGCCGGCCGGTCCCACTGCGCTACCGGCATGCTCCGTGTACTCGGTACGTACACCTGCATCGCAGAACGCAGCTCTACGGAACTGGGAAGGTGCCTCGGAGTTATTTCTGACGCCGATACGGAGGTCTGAGTCGTATTATCTGCTCTTGTACACTTTTCCCCAAGAAATCATCTCCTTTATCGGCGGTCGGATATCCGTGGATTTGACTGCAGTGGTACAATGTACCGAGTCGAGTACCTCTTTGGGGCCGCTATCCCCACTGTAAACCTTAAAAGACCGGTACTCGCCGCGAGTATCCAGGCCTCCGCCGGCCCGAGACCGGGACCTCTCCCACACGTTGCGTCATTCCCCAGGCCCGAATCTCGTCGCATCACCGCAGCTCCCCAGCGGCCCCGACCCCGGTGCAGGCCCGACCGCGAGGCAAGCTAGCATCCTATCCGTATTGCATTTCTGTGACAGGTGGCGATTCTCAAGGTCCAGCACCCGGATGATACAAGTGAAAGAAGAAAGATTATTGGCTGGAGTAAGACAAACGGCGCCGCTTCCCACTCGACCGAGCTCCAACCTCGGCTTCACGCTCCACACCACCTTGACCCAAGCTACCGAGTACATCGCGGGGTGTAGCCGCGCTCCTCCCCAGGCCCGCGGTTGATACCTAAATTGGCCTGGGCCGAGAATTTCCGATCGGGCTTTCGCACTGGGGGTCGGCTCATGACGTTTTCGTGGCTCGGTATGACTGCTCTCACTCGTACCTTTGCAGGTTACGGTGATGGTCCCTCGGTCTGGGGGTGGGTGAGCCGAAGGGGGACGGGGTAGATCCGAGGTAAGTACGGGCCGACTCCGCCGCCTGGGACTTTTGACTGCTTGTCTGGTGGCTCTGTTTCATCTTCCCAACTGGCAAGCTACTGTAAATATTGAGGAAATGTGACAACCGTTCATTAGGATGGAATAAAGTAAACTACCATCCGTTGTGCACAAATAATGATATCCGATATTTGAATCCCGCGAGTCCAACCCTTAAACACCGACACCCCCATACATGTTTTTCCGCCCATGCCTTCTTCGTCTCATCCACCTGCCACTCCCGTTCAAGTGCATGTTCTTTCCGCGTTCCATCGTCCTTCGGCCGTCGACGGGCATGGTCCACACTACAAGCGTGCCACCTCCCAAATCGACCCCGTAAACCATCATCAATCATAGTTTCATTAGTCGTTATGCCCCCCCCCCCCCCCCACCCCCCCCCCCCCGCCCCCCMCC
>JAGFNX010000579.1:0-12721 GCA_017657125.1 Scopulariopsis brevicaulis
CCCCCCCCCAACCCCCCTCCCCTCCCATACTCACGGAACCCAAATACCCCAAAGACAAAAAGAGCCCTACTAACTCGACCCTTCCAGCGACCCCCGCTGCCCCTCGCGCTACGTCTACGATGCGCGCCGCCACCGCTGCGTCCGCCGCAGCAACTGGAACAGCTGGGGCCGCTGGGTCCTCATGGCCGTGATCGTCGCGCTGGCCCTCGTCCTCCTCGTCCTCACCTGCGTCCGCTCCCGCCGCCAGCGCCGCCGCGGCCGCCAGCCCATGTACGGCACCGGCTGGATGGCGCCGCAGCCCGGAAAGTTCGGGGCCCCGCCGCAGCAGCAGCAGTGGGGGGCCCCGCAGGGGGGGTACCCGATGCAGGGGCAGGGGCAGGCGCCGCCGCCGTATCCGCAGGAGCACTACGGGCCGCCGCCGGGACAGGAGCACTATGGACCGCCGCCGGGGCAGGGGTACGGGCCGCCGCCGGGGCAGGAGGGTTATGGTGCGCCGCAGTCGCCGTACGCGGGGTATGCGCCGGTCGAGACGGGGGTACAGCAGCCGCCGAACGCGTACCAGCCTGCTTATGCGCCGCCTATGGGGCCGCCTCCTGGGAAGTGAAGGGAAACGGAGTTGGGGATGTAATGCGGCGGAAGGGATGAATGAGGGTGGAGGCATGAGACATGAGGGACGGGGTTAAGGATTAGGGAAGGGATGTGATACATGATACCTGGGAGGCGACGGGTTGTCGCTGCTCTCCTTTTTCCGTGTTATACCTTAATTTATTGAGATTTCTTTGACTTCAGAATCGTATCTACGTCTTCAGGACATTACGCGCATGCTGGCTTCGAACTGACTTCTCATACGTTCGTAATTCGTAATCCATGGCGCTTCCTGCTTCGGTAGGCATCGCCGCGTCAACTAGTGACGCATCTCCGTCCTTGATCCTTATAGACTTCTCATCGCCACATCTGCTTGACGGGCAAAACATCTTCATGTCTGCGCCGCCTTGTGGAAACTCGGGGTGTACCGCAGACCGAGACTCACCCCCGTCTAAACCCACGGCGTCAACTTTCCAGACGGCCTCGCCCCAGCACGCGTTGCGTTCCTCCCATCTGAATAATCCAGCCTACACTGCCTCTGCGAGAACCACCACTCCAGCCTCCCCTGCCACGGCAGATCCATCCACCGCAGCCCGCCCAGCCCCGCACCCCCCTCCCCCCGCTGGCTGATCTCCGCGACGTACGGAATGCGCGCCGCCGACGTCCCCAGCCCGATCCGCAGCGCGCGCGAGTCGTCGACCGGGAACGGGCGCGCCGCCCAGTCGACGCGGAACTGGCCCACGCAGGCGCGGCGGCCGTCGCGGTAGCGGAGGAGCATGCCGACGACGGGGGAGTCGCGGGCGCGGGGGTCCGCGCAACAGGTCACGGACTGGACGGACTCCAGGCGGCAGGTGGTGTAGTGCCACAGCTCGGTGTGCTGGGAGTAGGGGGGCGGGAAGGAGGGGATGAGGGAGGGGGGGTAGCGCAACGGGCGGTCCCTTACGGGGCCGGCGATGGAGACGCCGGGGCGGGTTGTCTCCTCGTCGATGCCGAGGTGGCTTATCCAGGGGTCGCCGTGGATGGGGTCCCATTCGTTGAAGTAGATGCGCGTGGGGGCGTCGGTCAGGGTGCAAAGGTGGTTGACGCGGAAGCCGGGGCCGTGGTCTAGGTAGTAGCACCCGAAGAGGACGGCTCGCTCTTCGCTCGTGTGAAGCTGGGTACAATGTCAGGGTGCGGTTTTCCACGGGTAGATGCGCAGGTCATCCTCACCAGCAATGCGACAAAATTTGAGAATAGTCTAATGGCGGAGATCTCCCTCACCGTCTCGCCAGGGTTGAGAGGCATGTACATCCACATCACGGGCATTGCCGCGTTGTCTAGGTCTCCGTAGAAGCTAATGTCGCCGCCGGGATGGTGCGCGACTAGCTTCAGGAGGTGGAACCCCTCGATCGCGGCGGCATAGCCATCCGTGCCCGGCCTGTTACAGTCGAAGAAGCTCATCCGGAGGGGCCTGCTCACTTCCGGTGCGATCCGACACTTCTGCAGGTCAATCAAGGTACGCTCGGGGCCCCGGATGGCCCAGCCGTGAGTAGCACCTTCTACGGACGGGAGCGTGCCGTCTATAACCTGTCGGAGCTTCAGACCCTGTAGTATGTTCATGTTAGGCCAGTCGGCGCAAGGGTACTTTTAGGATGCATACATCGCTCTTCGTCGTGAGACGCAGGGGGCGGCTGCCTTTTCCTAGCCCTCTCCACCACACTCCCCGGGTAACGGGAGACAACGGCGGCGGGCGATCCTTGGGAGGAGTCTCCAAAAAGACGTCCCTAACGCCAAGGTGGTCATAGGCGACATGGACATTTTGTACGTCACCTTGTCGCTTAGAATCGAATAGTAGTTCTACCCTCCCGTCATTCCGCAGGCCGGGCTCATTATCCAGAGACTGAACATAGTGGATACCTTCAACGTTCACATAGGTCGCATACACATCCGAGGAGAGGTCGACATCCGAGTCGCGGCCGTGGGAATACGACGTGAGCTCCTGGCAGGTAGTAATGGCGCACTCGCGAACAAGATGCTCCGCGACCATGAGGCACAGCTCCTCGGGCATGGCGGCCAGCACGCCGAAACCCAGCTTTCGCGCCAGGGTGCGCCGGATGCGCCGCCGCCTGCGCACGCCGTCGGAGGCGGAGGGCGTAAAGTCGTAGTGCGTGGCGGGGATGAAGTTGGGGGACAGAGGTGACGGCTTAAACGCGTAGCAGCCCTCGTGGAAGCAGGCGGCTACGCAGTTGCGCTTCATGCAGTGTTTCCGGCAGCACATGTGGTATGTGACGGGCCCCGCGTCGCCTGCGAGCGTGTGGGCGGTCCTGATGCGGAAGGGGAATGGCGGGCTGGGGCTGCCCCCGCGGACTTTGTGCCTGGTAAGAGCAACGCTCCTCACGTAACGAGGACACTGAGGGACGGCGCAGCGGCGGGGCACGTACCCACGAGGACCGGGTCGCCCTCCTCAAGGCGGAACTGGCATAGCCGGCACCGCGGCTCGACTATGCAGCAATAAAAGGGGCTCAGGCCGGCCATGGCGGGCGGGTTGCGGGCGAGCTCGGGGTTGGGCGTGGTGAGGTGACGGTGTGAGATTGGGCAATGGAGAGGTGAGGTGCAGTTGGTCGACCCTGGACGTTCGCTTCCCGGGCGAATCTCGGGTCAAGACGCATGCAGGCGCATGTCCAACATGGCCCTGACGCTGTATCAATTCCTCGTCAGCCAACATGTGCATGCAACGTCGATGTGAATAATTTCCGACAGAGGCTGCTCCAGATCGCATCCGCTCCGCCTTCTCATAGAGGCGGCCCCGCAAGCATGGATTCAGAACAGTCACCTCCTCATCCTGCTAAAACGGCCGAATTCGGGCCTCTCCATGCCATCCAGCCCCAAGCCGAGCATTCCCACACCGCCGTGTTACTCCACGGCCGCGGGAGCACCGGCGAGGAGTTCGCCGAGGAACTCTTCGCGTCCAACATATCAAGCGGCAGCTCGCTACGCGATGAGTTCCCCGGGTGCCGATGGGTGTTCCCCTCGTCGAAGGAGCTCTGGAGCAGCACCTTCCAGGAAGACATGCCGGCGTGGTTCGAGGCGCCTTCCCTGACCGACACTACTGCCGGCCGGGACTTACAGGCCCCTGGAATCAGGGACTCAGTCGCGTATGTGTGCCGGATACTGGATGACGAAATCAGCTCGGTAGGCGGGAGACCGGAGAAGGTCGTCCTGGGCGGTATAAGCCAAGGCGGCGCCATTGCGATGTGGACTCTCCTCTGCCACGGCCAAGCCCACGCACAGGGGTTGTGCGCATTCATCGGCGCCAGTACCTGGCTCCCCTTTGCGGCTGACATTGAAGCCATCCTCTCCAAACGGCCCATGGGGTCGTCCTCCCTCGCGCGGATGACGGCGGGTAACCTTGGCAGCTTCGTCGAGGAGACGGTAGGTCCCTTGAGAGACGACCTCCACCAGGCAGGTTGGGCCTGTCTCCTCTTGCGAACGCCCGTGTTCATAGGGCACGGGTCGGATGATGCCTACGTGGACATGGAGCTGGGTAAAGAGGCCGCGGGTGTCCTATCTTCAATTGGGTTCAATGTGGAATGGAAAAGCTACTCTGGCGCCGAGCAGGAGGGACACTGGCTCAAGGTTCCGGAGCAGGTGGATGATATTCGGGCGTTCCTGGCCGGAGCCATGACCAGAGGGAGATGATGGTCGGCAGACCCAAGCTCTGGGAAGTATTACCATGTGCGATCAAGAGCGCTCCGACTGGCCTCGGGACTTCGGGGTTTGTATTGTTACTATTTCCTCAAGATGCGGCTGGGCCGCTGGGAACGTCTTGTACGTGTAAGTTTGGGCGTCAGAATATGGATGAACTAGCCGCCTCGTGGGGCTGTATTAGTGACTTAACCCACTACTAGTAGGTTGGCTATGCCGGCGTTGCCCTGTACTTTACGCGAGAGCCCAGATGGAAATGTCTGCGGTTCAGGCAAATTTCCATGTCTTAGCGGTGATCTGCCTCTCACAAACCTTCACGACTCGGTATAAGTCGATCACAATTTACCTGCCAAGCCGTGGCTCCCGGTTACCCCAGTCCAGCTGCCCACAACTCTGGAACTCCACGTGCTTGATAGCGAGCTTCCCACGTTAGCCGATCTCCATTCGCCTTGAGAGATCGCCATCCTTTTCTGCTTCTTTCTTTTTTTTTTCTTTTTTTGTTTCTTTTTACCACCAAATGCGATCTCGTCGGCGGCCCTTAGTTTTCCTTTTTCTGGCACATCACCCCGTATGACTATACCTGTAGAACAAAAGCAAAGAGAAGCGCGATGCTTCTTGTCTACCGCCACAGCCACCACTGGCTCGTTCGTAACGACGACGCGACGAGGACGGTTCGACCCACCAAGGTGCACAGCCCAGTCTCTTCAAAGTACCAAGGCGCCATGGTCGAAGTACCCCAGAGGTTGCGACAGACCACAACCTCGCCCCTGTCGTCCAACCTTTTCCCTCCCGCCTTGTGAGATCCGACCAGGGCGAATGGATGGCACTCTTGTCCTCGTCCTCAAACAACCCACCCGCTCGGTTGTCCCACCCAGGCCCTGCAGCCTGCAGGGTTCCTGAATCGAACCTGCCCCACCAGAGACCTGTCATCCTGAGCATTTTCACGTGCCCTTGGCGCTAAGGAGCGCCGGCCTGTCAGCTTCCACTGCCCCTGCATTCGGAGGGATAATACCTTGCCGTACCTTGCTTAATTCGGCAGTAGCGGCTTCTGTCATCGCCGGCCCTTTGCTTCTCCACCTCCAGGCTTCGCATTTTTGTTCCTGGGCCCTTCTCCAGTTTTAAGCCGCCATCGGTACCTCTCGCAGAGCGACCGTGTTTGGAGTTACCTCGCCCCCGCACCTCCTGAACGCGCAAGATCCTCCTTTCTGCTGATCACGCACAGGGAGTTCTGCTGGCTAACCGCGTAAGCGAGGGATGGCTTGATCTCCACCTTTTCATCTCCTAATTTTATCACTCGTTCGTTTATTTGCCTTTGTCCGAGTCGACTCTGCGCGACCGTCCACTCCTTCGAATCGCCGCGACACCGACCCCAATCCTTTCCTTTCGGGCCTCCCGCAGTCAAATTGACCGGCCGGGATACCACTCTCATTCAAGATGCCGTCGGTGGACGTTGCAATGGCCAGGAGCCTGCGGGGAGGCGTGTGGGGGTCCATTGCACAGAGCCTACATTCATCGTTAGCACCGCGAGACATCGGCGGCCTCCAGGACAAGGCCACCGATGCCGCGACTGCCTTTTCGAGCTGGGACAACTGCATGGAAGTGAACTACTGCAAGTATGTTGCGTATTTTCCCCGCCTCCGGTCCATCTGCGCCGCTACGGCGAGGTCCCAGACGCCGTGCTAACCAAACCTGTGTCGCAGATGGCCCGTCATTGCCGTAATCATTGTCGGCGGCCTCATCCTACTCTCCATCGTCTGGTGTATAATCCGCTGCGCCTGCTGCGGCTTGTCCTGCTGCTGCTCGTGCTTCCAATGCCTGAAGTGCTGCGGAAACTGCTGCGGCTGCTGCGACCCTCCCAAGAACAGCCGCCACAAGTACCTCGACAACGAGACGATACCCCCGAACTACGGTTACCGACCCGAGCCGCCCATGAAGGCGCCCGACTTCGGCCCCTCGCGGCCCATGCCGACGCACGCGCACGAACCCCCTCAGTATGCCGAATTCGAAACCTCCAGGAAGGGCGGTGACGACTCCCTCCCCTCGATGCCCACGTGGGAGCAGTCGAACTCGCGGAAGGTCGAGATGGAGGTGGAGGCGGTGGAGATGAACCAGCTCAACAAGCCCCAGGAGAGCGGCCAGAGCGTGGCCTCGGCGTCTGCGGCCGCGGCGGCGTCCGCCGCTGCGGTTGCTGCGGCAGCTGGGGGCCACGGGCCGCAACGGCAAGGGAGCCGGGACCCTTACCGCCAGCCGTCGCCGATGGGCGGGATGGGCTATGCTGCGCAGGATCCGTACTCGGCCAACCACCACGGCTACGAGGACTACGGCAACGGAAGCTATGGCCCGGCTACGTCGCACTTTGGTGGGAGCCAGTACGGCGCGGCTGCTGCGGGGATGCCCGCGAGCCCGAGGAGGGCTTCGCCGCCTCGTCAGGACTACGGATACGATGGATACCGGGGCTACGACGCCGGCCCGCCGGCTCGCGGCTATGCTCGGACGCCCCAGCCAGCGGATCCCTATGCCCAGATGCCCCAATCCCCTGATCGCTATGCTCGGACGCCCCAGCCAGCGGAAGCGGATCCCTACGCTCAGATGCCCGAGTTGCCTGGCCGCTATGCCCAGACGCCTCAGCCGACGGGTCCCTACGGTCAGATGCCCCCTGCGACGGATCCTTACGCCGCGGACCCGAGGGGGCCCTCCCCGTCCGCTGTAGCCTACGGCGTTGGCAGAACGGGGAATTCGCCGGCCCCTCAGGCGGATTACCGCACCGGGAGGATGGGACACAATGCTTCGCCTGCTCCCCTAGCCAATTACCGCACTGAGAGGATGGGAAGCAATGCCTCGCCTGCGCCCATGGCCGGTTATCGCACCGAAAGGATGGGCAGCAACGCTTCGCCGGCTCCTCAGGCCGATTACGGCCACGGGAACCAGCAGTATGCTTCCACTGCCGGGTACGAGCAGCGCCAGGCGGAGCCTCAGAGCCCGCTGCAGAACTCGGCCGGGTTCGACTTCAACTCGGGGTACAGCCGGTCGCCGTCACAGGATCAGTTTGGCGGGCAAACCAGCCCCATCAACCAGCAGGCGCCGAACAATGGCGGCTTCACTGCCTACAAGCCGCACACGCAGTAGTGGCGGAGCGGGTGGTAGGCGGTGTATCGAGTTCTCTGTGAAGAGGCGGGCTCTTATGAAGTTTTGACTGGGCTAGACGGCGTTGGGTTTGTTTCGTCTGGGTTAGACGGCGCGTTACATTATCTCTCCTTTTCTTTTTCTTCTTCTTTTATTTTCTTCTTTTCACCACACGATCAGTTACTTCGCATAAGTACACGGTCTGTTTGGCGTCAATTGGCGTCGCGGCCCGATGCCGTGCGGGGTCGACGATAAGGCGGAGCGACAAGACAACATCCTTGATGAAGTCTGCACCGAGGGACACCGGCGGTTTCTCTTCTCGATACGGTTATATCCCGAAGCCTTCCTTACATCTGACCCTCGCGGTGGTGCAGCCACTATCACGAAGCCGGGTCGGGTCCGCTTTAACGCCGGCAAATTGAGATAACCGGATACCCATCCAAGCCATGATACCGGCATGGTTCATCTTCTTCTCTTCTGACAACAGAAGCACGTCGGCGCTGTCATTGTTCCGATTTTGTACTTTACACCACGCCCGTTCAGCGAGAGCTCTCGGACGCTTTTTCTTCTTCGATATAACCGGTATTACCAGGGACAGGACTGAACAGAGCAAAAGTTATACCCGGGGAGAAAGAAATAGAAAAGCAGACATGGAAGAGGATTGGTATAGGGAATCATGAGGCGGATGCGTTATTGACGGGACGTCGAATCCTTTTTAAATGGATGACGGACCCGGAGAGGCTATAGGCGGTGCCGGCGTGTAACTGTAGACCACCGAGTGTATACCTCACATGTTCATGTCTTTGGAGGATTTTGATTTGGGATATGATTTCAGGGAAATATCACGATTGGTTCTAGGGATATAATACCACAATTTCAATGACCACGTCTTTACTCGATGCAGTGGACAGACTTGTTCACCTCCCATGAGATTAACTGGAGATCAGAGGATGCCCACACCAGTGGACGCCACACCGGGGCATCGTATACCCAATTTATAAGAACGAAAGTGAGAGCTATCCCCGTACCGAACCGAACGCCCGCCAGCTGATCAAAAGATTAAACACGCAGAGAGAAGCAGAAGATGGCTGGGACGAAACGAGAACTCTGTATATGCTTGCTAACCTTGTCCTACGACAATGACAAAAAAAAAGCCCGAAAAGAAACGCAAGGAAATAATGAAGACTCCGTACGCTTTGTATATTGATTCCTTCCCTGTAGTAGTGATGGATAAGAAGAGGGGTAGAGTGACCTCGGTCCCGAGAGAAAGTCGGCTGGCAGAGGTGAGAGAAGGGTAGAGGAGGTGATCCGGTATGAGGGACGTGGATAAGTTGTGAGAGAAAGACGAGGAACCGCTGGAGAGCACCATAGAGCAGATGGGCTAAGAGGAAAGGGGAGAGCCACGTCACGCCCCCGGGTACAGATTCTTCTGCAGCAGCGCCGCCGTCGTGCTGTCCCTGCTCGACCCGCTACTAGCGATAATCGTCTGCGCATCGCCGTCCATGTCCGAATCATACCCGTCGCGACTCGCCTGACGCCTCGACCTCTGCAGCCGCATATCCTCCTCGTTCTCGACCCCAACGCCATCAGAGCTCGAGCTCGCGTCGAAGCTGACGTCGTACCTCCCCTCCTCCGAGTCCCTCTCCTCCTCGCCGCCGTCGCGCCCCTCGCTGGGTTCCTCGCTCGGTATCCGTTCGTGCTCGTGCTCGGGGGTCGGCTGCTTCTTGATGAAGGAGTCGATGATGTAGTACTGCATGGCGTTCATGATGACGGGGAAGACCATCATGACGAAGATGATCTGCACGCGCTCGTTGCCCTCTGTCCAGCGGAGGGCCCAGTCGCCGACGTGGGAGAGCCAGGGGAAGGAGTAGAACATGATGAGCACGACGAGCTTCATGCCGAAGAGGCCGAAGAAGTAGAGGAGGGACTGCTTGAGCCACCAGCGCCAGCTGGGGGGGCTGCCGTAGTAGCCCGAGAGGATCGACTCCGGGGGCTGGCCGAAGGAGGTGCGGGAGGCGAGTGCGGTGGCCATGCGGACGAGGAAGATGAGGATGGGGATGCCGAGGGTGGTCTACGCTCTGTTAGCAGGCGGGGATCGGCAGTACGGGGACGGGGGAGCAACGTCTACTCACGTCAATGGCGAGGTTCAGCAGGTAAAACGAGCACGGGTTCGGCCGGTACTCCTCGTCCCCGTCCCTACGCAGGAGCATCCTCTCAGCCGCGACGGGCCCCACGGGCTGCGACTCGAACGTCACGCGGCCGTACGTCAGCATGGACATGAAGACGTTGGCGGCGTGCACCAGCACGGACCCAAACACCTGCTTCGACACGTCGAAGAACCAGATCTTGACGGGCCGCTGCGGGCGCTCCCTCCACCGCTTGTACACGAGCGACAGCATCGCGAGGCCGCCGAGCGCGAGCTGCACCAGGAGCGCAAAGGGGCCCAGGAGCCGGCACTCGCCCTTGGGCTCCTCGCCGTCGGTGGGGGCGCCCGTGGCGGTGGGCAGGGCGGCCGCCGCCGCCGTCGAGACTACCGTCGCAAAGAGCTTGAGGGCATCGGGGGCGGTGGGGGTGGGGTGCGCGAGGGTGGCTGTCGCGGAGGCGGCGATGTCTCGTACGGCGTTCAGCACGGCGGGCTGGAGCGGGGATGACATGGGAGGTTTTGGCGGGCGGCGGTTTGGTGGAGAAGAGGGGGGTGAGGGTTGTTGTTCGGATCCACGTCGCGAAGCCTTCTCCTGGCTCTCAGGTCGGAGAGGTTGCTGGCGATTGTCACGAAGGAATCATCACGGGAGGGCAAGACTGAGTGTGTCGTGCGGCGGCAGGGCTGATTTCAGTGACGTGGAGACGGGTTGAAGCGTATGTGTATTAGATAAAGAAGCGGAGAAGAAAAAAGGCCGGGTTAAAGGAGGGAAAGAAAGGAATGCGTAATTAGCAGGAATGGAATAAGTGACTGACTCCGGTTGGCGTCGTCGGGACGATCCTCCTGAAGGCGTGACGTCCGCTGTTGGTGGACAGGGGAAGGGGGAGGCTCAGGTTACGAGGTAGGCTAGGCTTAGCTGCCTGGGGCAGTGGGGCGCCGCGGTTTCAAGTGCTGCGGCAGCGTCAGGCCCAGGAGGGGACAGACTTTCACAGGCCAGCACACTAAGCCGGATAGACGCCTGTATTACGAGATACGAGACCATGTCACTTGCAACCTCGAGACACGGGACCTTTTATTTTCTTTGCTGACGATCCAAATGCCAGAAACTACTGCATGCATTCCTCGACTCGGCCGCGCGTGCTCTCACTTGGTTGGCTGGCCGAATGGTGGCCTTATGACAACGCCATGGACTTGCCTCACTTGACCCTCCCAGGCACCCCCTCGCCGCACCCGTCTTATTTCCGATCGCACCGCCGATGTCATGTGGAGACGGGGTACTTTAGCAGTGCTCGGCGATGACATGGCAGAACCTCGGGTGAAAGCCACCAACAAAGCTCATGACAAGGTGGAGACCTCTGTACACTTACCTAAGCAAAAGTCAAGAGCTATGCGCGGTCAGAGTGACGAAAAAATGCTCCAATTGACCAAGGCAGAGATCGCGGACCATCATCTTGAGATCAGCAAGTCCGACAGAGCTCGCCCGGCGCCCTCCCCCTTGTCCTATATAAGCCTCCCGGCCCTCCTACCGACAGCCAACGGCATCGCAGCACCAGAAACAGCCGCACGCCCGCAGTTCACAGCACAATGATCCGCTCGAGGCTATTAAGGATACCTCGCGTGTCCCTGGCGCGCCCGGCGACCCGGAGGTCACTCCACTCGCTTCCTGGCCTATCGCACGAATTCAAAAACGGCGTGCCGGGCCTTCTGTCGAGCGATGGGTACGACATGGCGTGGACGCAGTACCAGAGCCTGATGCTCGAGAAGCTCAACTCGCTCGTCGCTGGTGAGCTCTACCTCTGCCCCGAGCGCAACCGCCGCGCCCTCTCGACCCAGTACTGACCACGCACAGGCACCGAGTTCGAGCAGTCGGACACGTACAAGACGCTCGTCTCCACGGCCCGCGACCCCAACAAGGCGCCCATCTTCAACCACGCCTCCATGGCCCACAACAACCACTTCTTCTTCAAGAACCTCACCCCCAACCCCCGGGAGATGCCGTCTGACCTCCGCCGCGACCTCGAGCGCTCCTTCTCCAGCATCGAGACGCTCCGCCGCGAGTTCGTCGCCACCGCCACGGCCATGTTCGGCCCCGGCTTCGTCTGGCTCGTGCAGACGGGGCCCTCCGACTTCGCCATCCTGCCGACCTACCTCGCGGGCTCGCCCTACCCCGCCGCGCACTGGCGGCGCCAGGACGTCGACATGAACACGACGGGCGCGCACGGGTCCGCGGGCCCGTGGCTGCGCAACGCGCAGGTCAAGGGCATGCCGCAGAAGAAGGACGAGGCGCCGCCCGGGTCGGCCAAGGTGATGCCGCTGCTGTGCGTCAACACGTGGGAGCACGTGTGGCTGCGCGACTACGGCGTCGGGTACGGCGGGCAGGGCGGCAAGAAGGCGTTCGTCGAGGCGTGGTGGGAGGCGGTGGACTGGGACGCCGTGGCGTACTCGATGAGGATGGTGAAGCCCGGCGACTTCACCACCAAGGCGTCGATGGAGAGGCCGACGCCGGAGCAGACGACGACGGATGAGAAGGGGGAGGAGGCGCCGATGCCGCCGCGGGACTCGTAGAGTGGGCGGCCTTTTGGAAGGGAAGCCTTCGTCTTCTCGGCGGGCCTAGTCACATGATGCTGTTGAGATGAGATTATTCTCGGTCAAAAGGGCATTTTTGGCGGTAGATGCCGAGGAGGGCACTGTATAATAGCCTTGTTCGAAAAGGGGTCTAGACTTGTGAAATAAGCATTGTTGCAAAAGGGGGTTCTAGGTGATGGGAGATATCTGATGTGCAGTATCTTGGTGTGTAAGTCAGTCTTCAGTCTCACTTTTTACGAGATCATTTTGGTGCGCCATGTTCTGGCTTACTGGGCTCTCACTTCACAGTCACAGTCAATCAACGAGGCAAGTCACTTTTAACTAATTGCATTTCGTCTCACTCTCAGAATGCCTCCCAGAAGCGAGTGTGTGGATATCGAGCGTTCCTCTCCTCTCATCTCATCTCATCTCATCTCATCTCATCTCATCTCATCTCATCTCATCCCATCCTCATCCCATCCTCCGCAACCCCACCGTCATGGTATTTCTTTTCCTTCCTAAAACTGTTCCGGACCCCGCTCCAGAGCGTGAGCCCTTTCAATCTTTGTCCGATATGCCGAAACGGGAAAGAAAAAAAAAACAAAGAAAAGAAGAAAAAGGGGC